>QJPP01000713.1:0-48631 GCA_003996215.1 Jaltomata sinuosa
ATGCTCACACACACTTGGCACCAAGAACCAATACCACTACCAACTATCAAGACAACAACTCGGCTTAAGCATACTTATTCCAATCCTAACCACACAATGACATCCAAGGATCCAGACAGTCAATCATTTCAAACATAAGTACAAAATCTTTTTCAGAGGGGGCTCCTTTTAGTTAAATTTTCAAAAAGCCATGCTTGCTACGGACATCACAATTTTTTTTAAAAATTTAAACGACAACCTAAACATGCCGGTTCTACTAGATAGCACACCGGAGGAAAAGAAACACGGCAACAAAACCCTCCGGTGGTGGTACTCCTACCCCTAACAAAATAATTTAGCATTGTCCTCAATGCTCAAGGAAACATATATTCAGAATAAAGGAATAGGGGTACCTGGGAAACCTAGGTTTCCGTACGCGGCTCATCATCATCTGGGGTCTTTTCAGACTCCGGTACAGCACTGGAAGATGCCCCACCTGCTTGGGCACGCACTCTTTCCTGTCGCAGCTGCTCATCTATTACCGACCGCTGCTTCGCGACCTCTAACTCGTCCTCCTCAGCTGATATCTTTTTGTGCTTCCTCTTCTTTGATTTCTTTACCCCACTTTCACCTATTTGGGGTTCACTAATTTTCAGCGGCCGACACATCAAATCCACTATCGTGGGTTCTTCGTCCAAGTCCACGAACTCCGAAGTCTCCTCATAAAGCGCTCTTTCTTGCTTGAGGGCTGTGATATCATTTTTCACCTTTTTTAGCTCCGCATCAAATCTCGCCAGGTCCGGGATGCTCATTTCGTTTAGCCTTGGATCCATCTGGGTTTCCATCGCATCTACCCTTGCGCGCAGCCCCTCGAATGGCTTCAGAGCCTCCCGTATTGCTTCATCAATGGTGGGTTTAAACAAGTCCGTCCATGCAGCAATTTATTTATCCAACTGTTTATGCTTTTGCACCATCTTAGCAAAATTTCGGGGGTTCATGTGATATTCTGGTGGTAGAGGAGGCCTTGTCGCAGTGCCAGAGCTTTCAGAAGTAGCTCTTGTTGTCTGTGACATTTTCGGATCAAACACCGCAAGTGGCATTTCTGTGCCTGATGGGGTGTCGGTTGCCTCGGAGGTGGTTGTGGTTGGCTCTTCTAAGATCTGAGGCTTGTGAACCCTCAATTCAAACTTAGTGTCATCCCTTGATTTGTCAATATTCTGCTTTGATGATGCTGTCACTTGCTTATCAATACCATCCCATATTGTCACCTCTGCACGCCTGCATAACTCAGTCACTAGGCACGGGAACGGCAGCGAAGAAGTAGTTTTTATGGCCCGGGTCCGCATCTCGTCTGCAATTATCATTCCAAAGTTGATGACGTACCCGGCTATCAACCTTGCCACAAGGATGGCTCTTCCCTCATCCAAATTATTGTCTCCTCCTGTTGGAAATAACATGAGTCGTACAACCGCCCACCAAAACTTGGCTATAAAGCTTAGTGATTGCTTCGATATCCGTCCCCTCTGAGTCAGCCAAGATGGTGAGCCATCAGTCAATGTTCGGGCCAACCATGGTCTCTTCGAGTAGGCGTTGGAGATCTTGTCATGAAACTCTGGCATATCAGGTGGAGGGATGTATTCAGGGCCAAAGAGGACCCTGTTGATCATTTCCCGTGAGATGTCCACTTGCCTACCCCAAACGGGCACCCTGTCCTGCCTTGGGGCTGATTTAACCCTTTTTCCTGGCTCACATTTGTTCTCCAGCAGTTCCAAATAGTTGGCATAGAATTCCCGGACTATTTCTGGAAAATAGAATCCCGGGGGTGAACTCATCCACTCGAGCTGATATCTTTGGAACTGTGTCTGAAGAACTGGGTATTCGGGCAGATCTGTTGTCATGATTTGCACTTCTTCAGCTATCGGTCTTTTGTGGCTTCTCGACCTCGTTTTGGACAGACCGTCAATATAGTGCTTCTGAACATCCTTAAGTGCCCACCGGATCGACTCTCTGTCCATGGGTTCACTCCCTGCAATGTTTTCAGGACCACCTACATCCTCCGGATTGGGGCTGGAGCTACCACTTTCATCCGATCCACTACCGCTCTCCGACTTACTGCTAGATGACCCACTCTCCTCTTCAGACTGAGAGACTTGGGTTGTTCTTCGTTTAACTAGCCTAGTTTGGTAAGTCGGGGCTACAACTGCTTCTTCGTTGCTACTCGATTCATCGATTAGGGTCCGAGTGGTAGCGGTCTTTTCCTTCCTCTTTTGAGCTTGACCGCGAGGCGGTTGTTGTTTGGGTGCCATGTACCTGCACGTGAACAAGTTCAAACATGTGAGAACAAGAACACACTCAACGATACCTTCTGTCTAAGAGTGACGGTTTGGGTGACGGACCGTCACAGGTGTGACGGACCATCGCACCGATCGTCACTCTAAGACAGTGAACTGCCTAAGGGTGACGGTTTGGCTGACGGGCCGTCACAGGTGTGACGGGTCGTCACGCTGACCGTCAACTCTAGACAGCGAGTTTTCTCCTTCTTTGAGGCATTTTATCGAACACTTTGTGCTCAATTCGGGGTATTGCTATATTTTTGTGGGATTTGATTTCATAAGGTCACCACCCATCAAGTAATTAAGTTCATGGGTTAGTCAAGACTTCACCCATGTCTAACTTACGATTTCAAACAACAATACCACTCATACTCAACAACATACATAATTTTACAAATACATAAACCCAACAATTCGCCCGACTACACCTCCACTAATTTGCCCCGTGTTACTCACTAAATCCAACTATGAAGAGTTTAGCAACATACCTTGATTTTGTTAGTAAGAAGGAGTCGCTATTCCCTTTTTGAGTTATATGAACCGATGGACAACTAGCGGGAAATTTGTGGTTTCTTGCGTTTTGAACGATGGTGAAGAAGGGAAAATGGGGGTGTGGTGCTTGGGAGCAAGTTGAGGATTTGCTTGGGGAGAAGATGGATTTTAATGGAGGTTTGGAGTTTGGGATTTGAAGATAAGCGGTAAAATGATGAAGATGAAGTTAATATGTACCCGGGCGGGTCGGTTTGGTTATGGGTCGGGTCGCCCAAAATTAAACAAAGAAAACTTACCTGATGCGCTGCCTGGAGTGACGGTCCGTCAAAGTCTCGACGGTCCGTCACATTGGGGCGTTACAGTTAGGCAGTGAGCCTTTTGAGGATTATGGGTGACGGGCTGAGATGACGGTCCGTCAACTTGTTGACGGTCTGTCACTCACCCCGTCACTACTAACCAGTGGTTTATGAATATTTGTCTCCAAGTGACGGTCCGTAGTGACGGTCCGTCATGCTCTTGACGGTCCGTCAACTCAAACCGTCACCCTTAGACAGAATACGCTGTTACGTCCACTTTTTGTACCTGCACACTCAACGAACAAATTAACCAATTCTAACAAGTCAAATTTTTCTAAGACATACTACAACAACAAATTATGGGTTGCCTCCCATACAACGCCTGATTTAATGTCGCGGCACGACGCGGGTGTCTTGATTACTTAGACTTCATCAAGATACACCAGAGACAGAACATGTACCTCCTCCGGGTGGCCCAGATATTGCTTTACTCTCTGCCCATTTGCTTTGAACAACTCACCATCATTATTTTCGAGTTCGATCGCACCGGATGGGAACACTTGGTGTACTTTGAATGGTCCGGACCATTTGGATTTGAGTTTCCCGGGAAATAATTTGAACCTGGAGTTGAACAACAATACCAAGTCCCCTACTTTGAACTCCCTTTTCTCAATCTTCTTGTCATGGTACAGCTTCATTCGTTCCTTGTAGAGAGCGGACCTCTCATATGCTCGCAATCGGAACTCGTCCATCTCATTCAATTGTTCCAACCTTAGTTCCGATGCCTCTTTCCAACTGAGATTTAACTTTTTCAGCGCCCAAAGGGCCTTGTGCTCAAGTTCCACGGGCAAGTGACACGCTTTACCAAAAACAAATTGGTAAAGAGACATACCTATTGGCGTCTTAAACGCTGTGCGGTACGCCCAGAGTGCGTCATCCAGCTTCCTCGCCCAATCTCGCTGGTTCACATTCACAGACTTAGCCAAGATCTCTTTAATCTCCCAGTTTGACACCTCGACTTGCCCACTGGTTTGGGGGTGATAAGGTGTGGCTACCTTGTGTTGCTTCACTCCATATTTTGCTAGAGCAGCCCGGAACACCTTATTACAAAAATGTAAACCTCCATCACTGATGATTGTGCGAGGGGTGCCAAACCGAGCAAAGATGTTTCTTTTTAAGAACGCCACCACACTTCTCCCTTCGTTATCGGCTAAAGCAACCGCCTCTACCCACTTTGACATATAATCCACCGCTACCAAGATGTAGCGGTTCTCGTAAGAACTTTCAAACGGGCCCATGAAATCTATTCCCCATACGTCGAACAATTCAACCTCGAAAATAGTGGACATGGGTAGCTCTTGTCGGCGAGAGATTGCTCCTCTTCGTTGGCATTGATCACAGAACTTGGCAAATTCATATGAATCTTTCTGGATTGTCGGCCAATAATAACCACACTGTAAGATCTTTCGGGCGATTCGATTACCCGCATGATGTCCTCCAACTGGGGACGAATGGCAAGCTTGCAAGATGCTTGTCATTTCCGCTTCCGGTACACATCTCCTCAGTATGTTGTCAGCACACAACCGGAATAAATACGGCTCATCCCAGAAAAACTTACTTGCATCATGGAGAAACTTCTTTTTCTGGTGGAAGTTCAAATCTTCCGGGATCATGTCACTCACCGCATAATTTGCGAAGTCAGCGTACCAAGGCACCATATCACGTGACGCAGCCATCACCTGCTCATCCGGGAATGCATCATCAATCTCCGGTTCATCTATTACGTTCTCTTCCCTCTCAAGCCTTGACAGATGGTCCGCTACCTGGTTCTCACACCCTTTTCGATCCTTGACTTCAAAGTCAAATTCCTGCAACAATAGCACCCATCGGATTAGTCGAGGTTTTGCATCCTTTTTGGTCATCAGATACCTCAAGGCTGCATGATCTGTGTGCACCACCACTTTTGTACCAAGTAAGTATGCTTTGAATTTCTCAAAAGCATATACAACCGCCAGCAGCTCCTGTTCTGTCACTGTGTAGTTCTTTTGCGCCCCATTCAATGCTTTACTAGCATAATAAATGGGATGGAAAAGTTTGTCTCGCTTTTGTCCCAGAACAGCTCCAAGTGCAACACCACTTGCATCGCACATTATTTCGAACGGTTTGGACCAATCCGGGGCAATTATAATAGGAGCATCCACTAGCTTTTCTTTCAGGCATTCAAACGCCCTCAAGCACTCAGCATCAAATACAAATTTCGTCTCCTTTTCAAGCAACTTGCACAATGGGGTAGCAACCTTAGAGAAATCTTTGATGAACCTTCGGTAGAAACCGGCATGACCAAGAAACCTCCTCACACCCTTAACTGAAATGGGTGGAGGTAGTTTCTCGATGACTTCAATCTTGGCTCTATCCACCTCTAGCCCTCTCATAGATATCTTGTGCCCTAATACAATGCCTTCTTTCACCATGAAATGGCATTTCTCCCAATTCAGCACGAGGTTTGACTCTTCACACCTTTGCAATGCCTGGCCCAGATTAGCCAAGCAATCATCAAATGCATCACCCACTACTGAAAAGTCATCCATGAAGACCTCCAATGTGTTCTCCACCATGTCAGAAAAGATAGACATCATGCATCTTTGGAAGGTTGCAGGAGCATTGCAAAGACTAAAGGGCATGTGTCTGAAAGCAAACGTACCATAGGGACAGGTGAACGTGGTCTTCTCCTGATCTTCCGGGGTGATAGATATTTGGTTGTACCCCGAATATCCATCTAAACAGCAATACCAACCTCTTCCAGCTAATCTATCCAGCATCTGATCCATAAAGGGCATGGGGAAATGATCACGGAGAGTATAGGAGTTTAGCTTCCGGTAATCCATACAGACTCGTCAGCCCATGACAGGTCTTAATGGAATCAGCTCATTTTTGTCATTTGCTACCACAGTCATTCCTCCCTTCTTAAGAACACATTGCACTGGGCTTACCCATTTGCTATCAGAGATTGGGTAAACCACTCCAGCATCGAGCCATTTGATGATCTCTTTCTTCACCACCTCTTGCATTGGCGAATTCAGTCTCCGCTGGTGCTCGGTGGTGGGAGTGCAATTTTCTTCTAGCTGTATCTTATGAGTACAAATACCTGGTGGGATGCCAATAATATCTGCAATGGTCCAGCCGATTGCTCTCTTGTGTCTCCTCAGAGTGGATAATAGCGCTTCAACTTGAGATTGCACAAGGTCTGTCGTGATGATTACCGGTAAGGTATCTTTGTCACCCAAAAATGCATACTTCAGATGGCCTGGCAATTCTTTCAACTCTAATACCGGTGCTTCCTCAATAGAAGGCTTTGCAAGAGGGGTTGGTCTGTTCTTTAAATCAAGATCCAATTTCTTTGGGGCGTAACCATATGACCCCATTCCAACCACCGCATTTACCACTTCCTCATAATCTTCGACGCCATCATCATCGAAATTCATCATAATTGCTGCCAATGTCTCTACAACAAGTCTCTCTTCAACAGAAACGATCACATCAGATTCTGCAACAACATCAATAACCGAGACGACATTCATGTCCCTCGGTTGCTTCATTGATCTGCACACATTAAACTTCACTACCTCATCATTCAACCTGAAAGTCAACTCGTTGCTCTCCATATCGACCAATACTCTTCCGGTTGCCAAGAAGGGTCGTCCCAAAATAATAGGGACTTCGAAGTCCACTTCGCAGTCCAAAATCACGACGTCTGCCGGAAATATGAACTTCCCCACCTTCACAAGTACATCATACAAAATACCAACCGGGCGTTTCACCGATCTGTCAGCCATCAATAACCTCATAGTCGTCGGTTTGGGGGCTCCTAAGCCCAACTGCCGGTAGATGGCTAACGGCATCAAGTTTATGCTAGCCCCTAAGTCACAAAGAGCCTTGGCAAAGTTAAACTCCCCTATGGTGCAAGGAATAGTGAACGCACCCGGGTCTTCTTTCTTTTGGACCACCGACCTTGATGAAATGGCATTACAATGGTGGAGGTTGTCTTCCGGTTCAAAACTTACCGACCTCTTCTTTGTGATCAAGTCCTTCATGAACTTGGCATAACCGGGCATTTGTTCAAGCGCATCCACTAGAGGGATGTTTACTGATACCTGTTTGAGCATGGTCATGAAGTTCAGGAACTTTCTATCATCCACTTTCTTCTTCAGCCGCTGTGGGAAAGGAGGTGGGGACCGAGGCATCATAGTTGGAAGTTTTTCAACCTCCTTGCTTTTATTTGTGAGCACTTGAGTAGCATCTTCTTCCGCGCCGGGTTTTTCAGCAGACACTTTCACACCCTCATCGACCATAATTTCAGCATCTATTAACTCATCATCCTCAGCTACAGCATCTTTCTGGGTCTGAATTACCGGATGTGTTTCCGATAATGCGTTACCGCTTCTGGTGGTGATTGCCATACAATTCGCGTCATTTCTCGGGTTTTGAATGGTGTCACTCGGCAATGTTCCAGCTTTCCTTTGATTTAGAGACGCCGAGACTTGACTCATTTGCTGCTCTAACTGCTTAATTGCGGTGGAATGAGAATTCACTAACTGACTCATTGATGTTAATTCAGATTTCATTTCCTTGACTCCGGAGTCAGTAGATTCCACCTTCAACAACATCTTTGCCATCATATTCTCTAGTTTGGACGTCCCTGTCTCATTACTAGTTCTTTCTCGGTTACCAGGTGGTACGTACAACCCACCTCTATCAGTGTTATTTTTCCAGTTCCCCTGATCACGATCTCTGTAGCCAGCTTTCTCATGGTAGTTGTCCCTCTGATAGTTTCGACCTTGTTCCCCTGGCCATTGGCCTGGAAACCCCCCAAATAATTTGCCTCATCATCAGACTCGAACTCTGCTGCTCTACTTTGGGAACTCACAACTTTCACTTTCTCCATATCTGCTGACAGCAAATGTTTTGTCAGTAGGTCCATTTGTGTTTTCAGATGGGCCATATCTTGATCCCGTTCTTCCTCTCTCCTGTGCTGTTCTGCAGACATACCGACTGTATGAGTGCTGGCAGCCGTCTCGGTGTCTCGTGTATGCCAGGCCCTGTTGGTTTTAGTGAGCCGATCCAGAATAGTTGTGGCATCGATGAAAGTGAGACCCATAAATGCTCCACCTGCTGCATTATCTAGTGTCGGCTTGGTAGCCGAATTCAGTGCCCTGTAGAATGTCTGCATCAAAAACTCATCGTTCAACTGATGGTTAGGGCATTGTGTCAGCTTCTTCTTGAATCGCAGCCAGGTCTCGTGCAATGCTTCGTGAGGTTGCTGCCTAAAATTGCTAATATTATCCCTCAATTGTATCATCCTAGAGGGAGGAAAGAACCTTTCTAGGAAAGCTCCTTTCAACTCTCCCCAAGTTGCGATAGAGTTGGGGGTCAGCTCTGTCAACCATAGCGCTGCCTCATCAGACAGAGACAACGGAAACAACCTGAGCCTGATCGCTGTCTGACTCACACCAGGCAATTCGAATGACTTGCAGATACCCACAAAGTTCATCAGGTGTCTGTTTGGATCATCACCAGCCGTGCCTCGGAATAATCCCTTTAAGTTCAACAGCTGGAGCATTGTGCTAGTTATGTTGAACTTAGCCCCGGGCGCTAGTGGAGGAAGAATAATGGCGCCCGTAGCACCAGCTCTGTCTAATGCAGTGTCATCCTCTATATCTTCAGCATTCAAGTGATGCTGATCCTGTTGAGCCTGCTGTGCTGCAGCGAGCCCTGCTGCCTCCGTCTGTTGTGCGGCCATGGTTTGCCTTAGCGTTCTTGCGAGCTCGGGGTCGTAGTTAATATTGGTTCACCCGAGCGTCGGGTACTTGCCATGCACTACTCAGTACCCTGTAATAAACAAAAACAACAAATAAAAGTAAAATCAGGAAATATGACTAAGAGTCAAATAAACACACAAGACTTAATAAACAACCGTATTCCCCGGCAGCGGCGCCAAAATTTGATACGCCCAAATTACAACTCCAATTACGAAGCGTAAGTGGTCGTCGTCAAATATAGAACCCAACAGAGGTTGGGGTCGATCCCACAGGGAATAAGGTGCAAATTAAATCGATAGTGAATCAAATGACTAGTAGTCGATAGTTTCCGGTAAATTGGGGGGTATTGTGTGAACAATCTTTTAACCAAAGCAAATAATAATGTGCGATTAATAATCAATATGAGAGTGAACTAAGGAAGTGTTCACCATGGCGTCGTAACAATTTTGACTCAAGGCTTGACCGGGTTCTCTCTATATGCATATCACGATGTGATTGAATTCATGGGTCGTCTAAACGTTTCTCAACCAATTAGACAAATTTCCTTTTCAATTCTCTCGAACTTGAAAAGGTAAACTTTATTGTTTCAATCCTAAACATCAAGTAGATTAATCTAGTTACAGCATTAATCATGAGATGAGAGTTGGTAGTCTCGAATCCTTGTAGTTAATCAAATTTCCCGGTTTTAATCTCTTTACTCAAGCAAATTAAACCTAGGTATGTTCTAATGTTTGCAACCACTAGAAAACGTTAGTAAGTGAATGATTAACCACGTGACAACATAAAGATTGAACCCTACGCTACCCGGAATCTATATTGCTACTTTTGCCATGGCTCCCACAACCCTAGTTGTGGGAAGTTAGTTACTCATGTTTGCAAAACGAAAGAATGAAGAAATAGTATTCATAATAATAAGAAAGAGTTCTTACGAAAGAGATGAACACAAGCTTCAAGCTTTTCAAGAACAAGAGTCTAAAATCCCAAGAACGTTCAAGAACAAGATGATCAAGAAGACAAACGTGATTGTGTAGTGTTTTCCTCTCGAATTCTCGCTCAAAATAATGCTAGAACTATTGGGTAATGAACTTGTAAAAATGAATGATAATGAAATAATCTAACCTAGGGTATTTATAGGAGTCCAGGAAATAAACTCAAAAACGTTCGGAATTCGCGTCGCGCGTACTGCCTCAACTTGACGGTCTGGGTGACGGACCGTCGCATGCTTGACGGACCGTCACAGTGGCTGTCGCCACTAGGCAGTGTGCTGCCTCATCTTGACGGTCTACTTGACGGACCGTCGCATGCTTAACAGACTGTCACAGTGGCCGTCGCCACTAGGCAGTGTGCTGCCTCATCTTGACAGTCTACTTGACGGACCGTCGCATGCTTGACGGACCATCACAGTGGCCGTCACCACTAGGCAGTGTGCTGCCTCAAATTGACGGTCTACTTGACGGACCGTCGCATGTGTGACGGCCCGTCATGGTGGCCGTCACTCTTAACCAGTGGCGCTCTTTTGATCGTTTTTCCTTCCTTTTCTACATTTGTCGCTATTTCCTGCAATTCCAACATAAAACATCAAAAACGACAACGGTTGCTTGCAAACTCACGATTATTGTTAGTTAAAGGAGTCAAATGTGCCGTAGAATGACGGCACATCAAAGAGAGTGAGAGAAAAACCACCAGTAAGTTATGGAGTTCAAAGCAATGAGAATAGACTCTTCTGAGTATGTCAAGAGAAAACATAATACTGCTTGCATGTCTTTTTTTTTTTTAATCTTTCTTTACCATTTTCACTCTTTTCCTTTTCCCTTTTAATTTCTTGCAAAACTTATTTTTACTCTTAATTTTTTCTGTTTGTAGATTAAGGAACCAACATTTAGGGTCCATTTGGAAAGTCACCTAGTAATTGGAATTGGTGTAATGTAATTACAGTGTAATTACAAGAGCACTATTTGGTTGCACAAGTATAATCACATGGTTATATTAAATTTTTAAAATAAAAGTTAATTATCAAAAACTAAAAATTTATATTAAACAAATAAAGACCTTATAAATTATATTAAATTAAATATTTAAGATATATATATTATTTTTTGAAATATATTAATTAATAAATATATATTCTTAACTAATATTATAAAAAAATAATTGATTTTTTATTTTTAAATTAGTGTATTTTAATTAAATTAATCATAAAAACTTAAAGTACATGATTTTTAAAAATATCATGAAATGCATGTTTGACAAAAAGATTAATATTATAAATATAATGTCATAAAATTACTAAAATATTTGACAAAAAGATAATCTATCAATTCTAACTAAAAAATGAATGACTTGCAATTTGAAATATCAAGTCAATACTAGTAAAACAAATAAATTGGAACTGAAAATATAACCTAAGTTCAAAATTCAAAACAAAAAAGTTAACATAATATTCTTATGTTAAAAACGTACCTAAATATGATTCAAAAGAAAAGGAAATCCTAAGTCTATAACCTTATTCAACAACGAATTTTACTTCAATTTAAAAATTAGGATACTAACTAAATTATGCTAAATAATAAAATAAATATAAAATAGATAATATAAACAATTGCATGGAATCACAAGAAGTAAATGTTGTGAAATCACAAGAAGTAAATGTTGGGAAATGAGAAGGAAATGAAATATAAATAATAATAAAAAAATTAAAATTATTAGAATAATAAAAATAAAAAGAATTTAAAATAATAGAAATAAAAATAAATTAAAATAAAAAAATTAAAATAGAAATAAAAGGACAAAATTAAAAAGTAATCAGTTTGTAATTACACCGTATAATTACCAGTAATTTACCGTCTCCCTGTGAATTGGAGAGCCCTGCCAATTACACCAAATTACCTGTTAACCAAGTAATACCTGACTAATCAAACAGGCCAAACAGTGTAATTACACCAAATTCAATTTCCTGAGTGGCTTTCCAAACAGGTCCTTAGTCTAGGCATCCTTTGCATTGATTTATGTTGGGAAAGAGGGATGAAAATCTCTCAGCTCATCTGGGTAAAAAATGATTTCAATTAACGAGGAATAAGATTATTTTATAGAAAATTTTAGATCAAATAATTTAAATTTAAGCCGTAGAAATTCTAATGATTCCCAGGGAAATTTTCTTTTCTATCGTCCTAAAACAGAATTGAATTTGGATAGCGGAAAACTAAAAGAAGACACAACAGCCACATTAATTTATAGTAGTGTAACGAACGTAATTATAATTTTAATTTTGAGCACTTAAATGTAATTACTAAGTAAGTGAAAATTTAATGGAAGCAAAATATGAATAATATCGCCCTAAAATCATTCATATGAATATAACAAGGCATTTTTTTGTTAATATTAGAAGTGAAAATACATGGCTCATATACAACCTCACAAGGGGAAACTAGTAATAATAAAAGGTCCTCATCATTGAGCCTAAAAATGACTCTAACTAAGATGAGGTAAAGAAGGAAACGGCCAATGAAGATTAGCAAGGTCGATTAGGAAAACACTTAAGAGGGCCAGCATCAGAAGTCAAATAAGGAACTTGGGATCCATGAGCAACACTAAATGACTGTAATAAAGTATATTTTGGATTTGCACTTCCACTTCCTGAAGCAGTGAAGAAAGCTCCATTGATGAATACATCTTTGTACGACTTCCAATTCCACTTTCCCCCACTCTTTTGGACTAGCAAAATCCCTATGCGTAACCTGTCACATATCAATCAATTTTGAGGAATAATGCAGTATTTTTATCTAAAATAGTTACAACATGAATAGTTCAAATAATAATCTGCACCTGTTTTTTGCTGCTGGAAGCGATGAAATAATTCCCTTCACTTAGAACAGTTGGATTACAGGCTCCACCAATTGCATAAACCTTCCAGGGTTCGTAGTAATTGTTAGCCACATGAACATAGCCGTACCGAGTCCTGCCATATCAATCTCAAATTAATTTGTAATACTAAATAATCAAAGTACTGATGATCAAATTAAAGACAAAAGAGAGTAATTATGTACGTTGGCATCCTTTGGTGTAAAGGCCAGGACCAAAATGATTGAACGCAATTGTGACTTTCATCATTTTATCACGAATTAATCCTTCTTGGTTTCCCAACAGAATCACCTGAAATTTTAGAATTAACTAGTCATTGGCACCATCTTAAGTTGTATATATTCTATGTTCATATTTATGGTTGTCAAAACAAGTTACTTACATGGTTATGTTGGGTAAAGTAGCTGTTAGAGACAGTAATACCAGTAGAAGCATGAACGACATCAATTAGACCATCAGCAGCACGGGCAAAATAACAATGATCGATCCAAATATTTTTAGAAGTATATATGGTGATAGAATCTCCATCTGTACCAGACCTGTTTAGAATATAATTTAGTAGAATTATAAAAGTGTGTTTTATATATCTAATACATAAAATATATGGTCACACAGTTCAACAATACCTTTGTAGAACCTGAGTAGGACTAACTCCTACAGGTCCAGGCTTAGCTATCGTACAATCATGCAAGTTAATTCCATGAACAATCACATGTTTAACAAATTGAATAGTTAACAAGGTCCATAAGCTATATCAACTTTGACACCTCT
Organism: Jaltomata sinuosa; assembly: GCA_003996215.1. NCBI lineage: Eukaryota > Viridiplantae > Streptophyta > Magnoliopsida > Solanales > Solanaceae > Jaltomata > Jaltomata sinuosa. The sequence continues at coordinate 13,546 of QJPP01000713.1, forward strand.
TCCATCTATTGTCTTAGATGAACTAATTATAAGCTCATTTTTTAGAGTGATGAGCATGTTTCTTTGGAAAATAATCCAAAGTGGTCTCGTTTGAATTACTCCATATCGGAGTGTGCCTTGTTTAGGGTTGACGGGGTCATTGGAAGCATCATTTACAATGTTAATCGGTTTATTTTTCCCTCCCATGGCAAGACTACCAAAGCCTTTAGCACAATTGGCTAAAGCTTGGCGATTTGTAGACCATTTGGGGTTTGATCGCCAACATGAATCTATAACGTTTATTGTTTTCCCATGCAATGAAGAAATAGAAAAAAGTAGAAGCCATGAAACCAAACAGAGGGAACTGATCAGTTTTGTCATCATGGCTAGGCTTTATAATCTTTGTAATGTAATAAACAGAAGAAAATAAATGGGATGAACAATTTGGGGCACCTTGTTAGATATATATATATATATATATATATGTTTGAAGACCATTTGTAAATGGCCTAGATGTTCTCTCATATCATTACTAAAAATTGTTCATCTCTCTTTCTTAGCCTATGTTCTTATCAACTTCTTCTTTAACCCCACCCCGGGAGACACAGGTCCTTCGGTACTCTTGACCATGGCGGACATCAATCCCTAGGACTTTACAGGTTAATCCATCGTTGTTGTATAAGAAGCTAAGAATTTCACCATATACTAAGGATAAAACAATAAATCTATTTCTATCAACATAGATATATTATCATTAGATAAACATTTAAACATATATATATATATATATATATATATATATATATATATATATATATATATTAGTGCGTTATTTTAAAAAAAAAAATTGACGTGGCTCTGACGTCGTAATGATTTGGCAGTAACATGGCGCGTATGTAATCCACTCTCCATTGCGAGACTGAGATTTAAAATAATTCATTTCAAAGTTGTTAAGAAGGTATATAATTATCAATTAAGTTTAAGAGTAAGACAAGCTTTTGCCTAAGGGATGGAGCGATAAACAAATTTGGTCCTAGATTTCCTCTAGCAAAGTCTAATGCTTCATTTAAATCATTAAATCCTTTAAACAAAGGTGTCTGGAAGTTTTTTATGTTGTCTACTACTTCGATCCATGTCTGAAAAACACCGGGCTTTTATCCCTGTATCACTGTATAAAATTTAAACCTTTTGTCTTGGTTCTTGTCTGTGAAATAAGAGCATAAAGCATTTAAGACTGAAATAAAATAACCATGGTCTTTGGGGGTCTTTCCAAAGGCTATCCACAGGTTATCTATTAGACACCTCTGTGGTTTGTCTATGTTTGTTCCGCCTTGTACTACTTAATAACTAAAAAACTGAAGATTTGAAGATATAAATTCTTCTTGCTCTCTAATGTTTTCTCTCTCTATTTTTTCTCTTGCCTTCTCTTCTACCTTTCTTGTTCTGTCCAGGAGGGTATTTATAGGCTTTGAGAAGCGGATTTCAAACTCGGATTTCATTTTGGTTGAAGAATCTTTTCAACTTTGCCGGGTGCGCTGTGAGCCCCATCGTCACATGCTTGATTGATTTTCTTCCATTTGATATCCTAGTGCTCTCTTGCATCACTGCTTACGTATCCGTGCGTCACTGCTTACGTATCCGTTTTTGTCTCTTTCTTATTATGTTATTGCTTGCGTGTCTGTCTTTGTCTCTTTCCTAAGAGTATTATGGCGGCACTGTTTTTCTTTATGTGTTTAGGTTATGTTCTGCTATAGTGTCAAAACTCATTCATGAGTCTTCGTCTTCGTTAGGGTCTTGAGCAAATTGATCCATAGTAGGGTCATAGCTGTTGTTCTCTGAGTTTGGAGATTCTGGTCTTGGATTTTCAAGGATTACTTCTTTGGTCTTTCCTTCTAAATTTTTTTTCAAAGTATTGCTTAGAATATCTTCTATCTTCTTTCCTTTCTTTTTTCCTAAATTTATTCCTCGCCTTTTTGTCTCATTTTTAGTCGAGGAGGTCCCTGCTAGATTAAAACTGTCTGGTAGAATTCTTACACTTTTTGGCAAAGTGTCAGCCATTAACGGTTTTGATATGTCTTTACCAGTTACTGTTTGGACTGGACTAGCTATACCGATATCTGGTATAGTAGATCTTTCTGCATTCATTGGGGAATGCACACCCTTCTCATCCATTTTTTGAGATGGAGAACTCCTTGGCTGGGGGGTATTTGGAACGTAAATCGGGGTCTGATTCTGGCTAATTTCGAAATGGAGTATTTTGATTCTTTCCTGCAGTATTCTAATGTGTTCTAGCATTTTTTCTTTTTCTTATCTAAGTTCCTCGTTTCTGCCATTTAGTCTTTTGAAAGAGTCTGTCATGGCTGAACAATGGTCACAAAAAATAATTTTATCGGTGTCTTTGTTGATTTTATACTGTGGTATATGGGTAGTAGTTTGCCTAAGGGATGGAGCGATAAAGAAATTTGGTCCTAGATTTCCTCTAGCAAAGTCTAATGCTTCATTTAAATCATTAAATCCTTTAAACAATGGTGTCTGGAAGTTTTTTATGTTGTCTACCACTTCGATCCATGTCTGAAAAACACCGGATTTTTTTCCCTGTATGACTGTATAAAATTTAAACCTTTTGTCTTAGTTCTTGTCTGTGAAATAAGAGCATAAAGCATTTAAGACTGAAATAAAATAACCATGGTCTTTGGGGGTCTTTCCAAAGGCTATCCACAGGTTATCTATTAGACACCTCTGTGGTTTGTCTATGCTTGTTCCGCCTTGTACCCTGAAATTTAAGTTACATTCTGGATAACATAATAGATTTTGCTTACCAAAATAAAGTCTTTCTAATTTTTGAGTATCCATTCGAGTCTGGGCTTTGAACTGTGTAGTTCTTAGCAAAGTCTGTAAATAATTGTCTATGGAAGGGGAAGCCTCCGCCTTTCCTTTGTCTCTTCCTGCATTCATACTAAAAAATTTAACATGTTAGTCATTTTATCATAAGTCTACTTAGCTGATCTGCTAAATTATTTTCTTTTCCTTTTATGTGTTCTAGTACTACATTATATACTGAGGTGGCGTCTAAAAAATTTAACCATCTTCTTTTACTACTAGTTTTCTCATTTATTTTCTGATAAAATTTTACTATTGCTTCACAGTCTGTTCTTACCAAAATCTCTTGTTTATTCAGAATGTATATTCTAAAAATATTCAGACCGTAAATAACTGCTAAGATTTCTGCGTCTATACTACTCATGTTACCTTTTTCTTTATACTTACCGCTTTGGTATGCACATATTCTTTCTTCTTTTTTACTGCTATATTTATTTTTTTGAGTTTTTAGGACAGCTCCCCATCCTTCAAAACTCCCATCTGTTTCAACTATTAAATAGTCTGTTTGTAGAGGCATTGCTAAGTCTGGAATATTTTTTACCATATTCTTCAGTGTTTGAACTAATTTTACGTCTTCTGTGTTAAAGGTTTTTTGGCCAGTGGATCCTGTTTTGGAGTATAGCGGCCCTGCTACCTTTCCCAAGTCTTTTATGAAGTTTCTTGCATAGTTTAGTATTCCTAAAAAAATTTGTAATTCTTTGGTTTCATTTAATTTGTCTGGCATGTCTACTATTTTTTTTGCAATATGAAGCTGTAACTTTATTTTTCCATTTCCTATTGTTATTCCTAAAAAGTTAATTTGTGTCTTTCATAATTTCATTTTCTTTTTGCTTATGATTATTCCATGGTCTACTAATAGTTTGAAGACCATTTGTAAATGGCCTAGATGTTCTCTCATATCATTACTAAAAACTAGAATATCATCTACATATACAATTACCAAATTTCTAAAATCTCTAAAGATATTATCCATTTTTCTCTGAAAAATTGGAGGTGCAATCTTTAGTCCAAATGAAATTACTAACCATTCGAAATGTCCCTCGGGACAAGTAAATGCAGTCCAGTCTATGCTGTCTTCATGCATTTTTACTTGCCAGTATCCAGATTTGCAGTCGAATTTTCTAAAACAATTTCTCCCTTGTATTCTGTTAATTAATTTTGTTTTGTCTGGTAATTTATATCCGTCCATTCTAGTATTATCATTTAGTCTTTTGTAATTTATAACCATTCTTGCTTTCCCTCTTACTATTTCGGCATGATTTCTAACCATAAAGGTTGCTGACCTATGCCTTGACCTAGATCTTCTTATTACTCCTAATTCTAATAATTCTTTAATCTATATTTCAAAATCTGCTAAATCTTGATTCGTAGATTCTATTGACGCTGTTTTTACTATATATTCTGGATTAATTATGTCTAGTTTACAGGTTATTCTATTGGACTCCCAATGCTTCAGAGGCCTTTCTCCAATTATTTCTAGTTCGTCTAGAATTTGTATTATTTCTTCTAGGTCTTTCTGATCTTTAATTATTCCTATTTGTTTTATTCCTTTTTTGAAATTGTAAAGTTCAGCATTTATTTCTATTAATGAATAATCTTTTTCTATTTCCTCCATGTCTATCATCTCATTTATTTCTCCTTGGATGGTTATTGTTTCACAATGGTCGCATTGACAGTTTTTTCCTTTTTCACATTTTGTTTTTAATTCTTCTTTTCCTGTTTTACTTCTAATATTTCGTAGAATCGTGGGCGTATGTGTGGTGGTTACGGATGTCTGAGTGATGTTTTTTGATAATATTATTCCGTCTCTAGTCAGAAGACAACTTCCATTATTTTGTAGTAAAAAGTCTAAACCTAGTACAAAATCTACTCTAATATTTAAGTCTCTCGTCCATATCTTATCTAGCTTTTAGGATGGCTTGTAAAAATTATCACAAGTATTTTTAAAACTTATCGTTGCTTTTCGCACATAGTGTGAGTATGTATTGTATGATCCATCCATTTTCATTGGCACTTGTGTTTCTGGTAAGTTTTTGATTAGGTCTGTTGGTATTATTCTTTCGTTTATAATACTTCTCGTACATCCTGAGTCAACCAGGGTCAACGTCTCTATTTCGTAGTCTTGAATTCTTTTTTTTGCTAGTACTTTTATGGTGCTCATTTTTTTGTCTTCATTACATATTATACCTTCAAAAAAATTTCTTCTTTGGTTTGTATTCATCAATTCTTCTTCTATGATCTTTTCTTTACCTCTTTCTAGTTTTTCCAGTCTTCGTTCTATTTCCCAATCTTATCTTCTAGGTTTGATATTTTCATTTCTGTTAGTGATCTAATTGGTCTATTATTAGAAATTAATAAAAACTTAGAAAAACTTCTAAATGATAAACAACCCACTCTAGACAAAAATATAGACGAATTAGTAGAACAATTAAAAAGAGTAGAAGTAACCCCTCAAAAGGAAAAAGCAAAAATAATTAAAAAGAAACAACCATGGACCTTTTCTCAGGTAAGTCTAGAACCATCACAGAAAGGCCAAGACCAAGTTTCTTGCAAGACAGCTTAGGGAATAACCTATTAGCAAAAATTATGAATTCTCCAAAAAGAGATATTAAACAACAGTTAGACGAAATAATAGACGTAGACAAAGATATACAAATCTTCCAAAACAATAGGTTAAAATTGCTAAGTCCAAAAATACTCTATAATACAGGAACTTTTTCAAGCAAAGCTCAGCTATATAGACATTATAGAGAGGAACAATTATGTGTCATACGAAAAAATACAAGTAGTATAAATTTGATAATTAAAGAATCTCTAAAAGAAATAACTAAATCCAACATGAATCTGATGCATATGGGACTAATCATAATAGGATTAAAAAGACTAACTAGGAAAAACCTAGGTACGAAAGTTTTAATAACCCTATACGATGATAGATGGGCAGACTATAAGAAATCAATAATAGGACTCACAGAAGTAGACATGTCAAATAATGGAGGAATTTTCTATTGCAGCCCAGACTATTTAATAAACTCATCAGAATTTGGAAGACACATAAAAATAGGAATTCAGACTAAAGGATACAAAGATATGAATAACGGAAATAATCTTCTAGCATGTGTAGGATTTATAGGAAAAATAGCTACTAATAGTAGTACCAAATTTAAACTAAAGGTAAAAGACGTAGTAAGCCTAATGGGAAATAAGGGAATAAAATTAATGAAGCCTTTAAAAATAGACCCCGAAGAATATGCAGGATTAGAATGGAACTTAGAAGATTTTAATAAAAAGGAGACGTTAAAACCTAACGATCACATAATGTACGCAAATAATAAAATCGGTTTTTCCTGGGGGTTGATAGTCTGATAATCCTTCTGGATTAGGTTGAATTTCTTCTGTTTTCTTTATAATTTTCTGGTATATAGGGTCATTCATGAACTAAGAAAGGGTTATTGTCTTTAGTTGTTCGAGTTCTTTCTTTAATTCCTTTATATCTTTTCCTAGATTATAAGAACCTTCTGTCGGAGTATTTTCTTTATTTATCAAGTTTTTTAACTTTCTTTCTGTTTCTATCTGTTGATTTTTTATGAATTCTAAGTTTAAGTCTAACCTTTCTAATAATTTGTTACTTTTTTCTTGCAGCTTTCCAATAGCTTGTGTGGTATTTATTATCTCTGAAATATCTTTCTGAACAGTTTCACCTAGATTTATTATTAAATCTGTAATAGTATTTAACTGTTGATCGTCTCCGTGTAATAAGTGTTCTCCGCAATTGAAGTTACGCCTTATTAGAGAGTTATCTTTTAGTCTCCTATATTTCTTTTCTGGTGTTAGCTTTAAGTCTAAATATTCTAGTCTCTTTAGGTTATCAATGGTGTCTTTGGTTCTAACTTCTGAATGTTAACTTAATCAAATTATCCTAAATGTTTCGTCAGTCTTTTTCTTATATTAGTATTTATTTTTATTAGTTGGGTATAACGTATTATTCTAGATCCAACGGTTGATAGGGTTATGTCTAGTTCTTTTATATGTTGGTGTAGTATTTACTTTTGGATCTGGCCTAATTCTCGATGTTGTAATATTTGTTCTATGTATATTTATTTTTGTGTTAACAGAGTATCATATAAATTAGAATATAACTCTTTTAGTGTTTTTGCATACCAATATATTTCTTGGGTTAATATTATGTCTTGTTCGTACGATCTTCTAAATTTCTTTCTAGATATTCTATTCGTAGTGTGGTTGGAGATATTTTGATGTATGATGTGGGTTTCCATATAACAGTGGTCTTTCGGATTAACGGCTCTGATACCAATAAAAAGGGGGTGTTTCAAATATATGTAATTGTTATAAAATTCGGAACAAATTTAAAGGGGTGTAAGCAATTGTTGTAAATTCCTACTCGGTACTCCCTCCTCCTTAGTCTATAGACACATTTGTATTATGTAAATATCATTATCTAAGTATTCTCCCTTTTTTTTTTAAATTTATTATTTTACCCTGTTCATCTCTCTTTCTTAGCCTATGTTCTTATCAACTTCTTCTTTAACCCCACCCCGGGAGACACAGGTCCTTCGGTACTCTTGACCATGGCGGACATCAATCCCTAGGACTTTACAGGTTAATCCATCGTTGTTGTATAAGAAGCTAAGAATTTCACCATATACTAAGGATAAAACAATAAATCTATTTCTATCAACATAGATATATTATCATTAGATAAACATTTAAACATAAAAATTACATAGTGGAGAGAAATACATAGACAATAATATTTTACAATAAAATACTTACATGTTTTTAGACGGAGAGAGGTTTCCCTTTCGGGAGTCCCCGGAAACTATAAAGCTACGTCGGAGAAACGAGTCCCTCTCTCTTTCTTATTCTCTCTTATATTTTTACAGAAAGCTTATTTAATAACTAAAAAACTGAAGATTTGAAGATATAACTATGGAATTCAGTAATAGACGTATGGAAAGGAATAATAGTAGCAGACTACATACAATCCAACCAAGATGTAGATGCAGAAGACATGTATAGATACATGGAAACCTTTTTAGGAGAATCTGCAAAAGGATTATGGGAAGCTTATAAATCAGAATTCCCAGAAGAATTCCAAGGATTAGTAGACATGGGAGCAAACCCATACAATTTCGCAAATAAAATACACTATTTAATAACAGGAGAAGACCCGAATAGCGGATTAATAACATTACAAAGAAACGCGTTAATAAAATTAGAACAACTAAGTATAAGTAGTTGGTTCCAAATAAAAGAATTTCTAAATGAATATTTTTATTATTGTACAATTAGTGGAAATACTTTTGACCAAACATTAGGAAAGAAACTCTTTAATAAACTACCAGGCGCCTTAGGCAGGGAAATAGAAGAAAGATGGAACAGACGAGACGGAGTGTTACAAAACCCAGAAACAAGATGGACCATAGGTCATAGAATACAACATGTAATGGAAATATTGCAAGAGAAATGCACTAACATACAAATACAAAAATAATTAAAACAAAGTGAGACAAGCTTTTGTAAGAGTATATACACTACACAAAGTTACGACAAAGACCCACAACAGAAAAAATATAAGAAATATAAGAAAGCTTCTTATTATCCAAAGAAATATTATTTAAGAAAATCAATAGCAAAAAAGTCATACCTAGATAAAAATAGACATCTAAGAAAATTTGATGGAAAAAGGAATTATAAAAATAGACTAGAATGCTTTACGTGTGGAAGCATAGATCACTTAGCTAATACTTGTCCTAAAAGAAATAATAGCAGAACAAGAAATGCACAGCTAGTAGAAAAATTTAATGAAACCCTAATAAATGTAGACGAATACATGTCAGATAGTGAAAGTATATATTCAGTAGTTAGTATAGACCCAAATGAAGAACTAAAACAGAATTCTTCAGACTCAGAAGGAGAAGAATTAATAAATGAAATAGGATTAGAAAAACTAGACCTAGGAGAATTAGATAACCACAATCTAGTCAATCTCGCGATAGAATGTGATCATATTTTCGAAAAAGGAAAAGGACTGGATAGTAACCAATGTTACGTATGTCATTGGTATCCAAGTAAAGATAAAAGACTAAAATGTAAAAATTGCTACATCGTAGGATGTATTAACTGTATAGAGAAGACTCTAGAAACTAGAATACTAAAGTAAAAAGTAGATATTAAAGAACCAATTAGATCACTAACTGAAATGAAAATATCAAACCTAGAAGATAAGATTGAGAAAATAGAACGAAGAATGGAAAAACTAGAAAGAGGTAAAGAAAAGATCATAGAAGAAGAATTGATGAATACAAACCAAAGAAGAATTTTTTTTGAAGGTGTAATATGTAATGAAGACAAAAAAATGAGCACCATAAAAATACTAGCAAAAATAAGAATTCAAGACTACGAAATAGAGACGTTGGCCCCGGTTGACTCAGGATGTACGAGAAGTATTATAAACGAAAGAATAATACCAACAGACCTAATCAAAAACTTACCAGAAACACAAGTGTCAATGCAAATGGATGGATCATACAATACATACTCACACTATGTGGGAAAAGCAACGATAAGTTTTAAAAATACTTGTGATAATTTTTACAAGCCATCCTAAAAGCTAGATAAGATATGGACGAGAGACTTAAATATTAGAGTAGATTTTGTATTAGGTTTAGACTTTTTACTACAAAATAATGGAAGTTGTCTTCTGACTAGAGACGGAATAATATTATCAAAAAACATCACTCAGACATCCGTAACCACCACACATACGCCCACGATTCTACGAAATATTAGAAGTAAAACAGGAAAAGAAGAATTAAAAAAAATGTGAAAAAGGAAAAGACTGTCAATGCGACCATTGTGAAACAATAACCATCGAAGGAGAAATAAATGAGATGATAGACATGGAGGAAATAGAAAAAGATTATTCATTAATAGAAATAAATGCTGAACTTTACAATTTCAAAAAAGGAATAAAACAAATAGGAATAATTAAAGATCAGAAAGACCTAGAAGAAATAATACAAATTCTAGACGAACTAGAAATAATTGGAGAAAGGCCTCTGAAGCATTGGGAGTCCAATAGAATAACCTGTAAACTAGACATAATTAATCCAGAATATATAGTAAAAATAACGTCAATAGAATCTACAAATCAAGATTAAGCAGATTTTGAAACACAGATTAAAGAATTATTAGAATTAGGAGTAATAAGAAGATCTAGGTCAAGGCATAGATCAGCAGCCTTTATGGTTAGAAATCATGCCGAAATAGTAAGAGGGAAAGTAAGAATGGTTATAAATTACAAAAGACTAAATGATAATACTAGAATGGATGGATATAAATTACCAGACAAAACAAAATTAATTAACAGAATACAAGGGAGAAATTGTTTTAGTAAATTCGACTGCAAATCTAGATACTGGCAAGTAAAAATGCATGAAGACAGCATAGACTGGACTGCATTTACTTGTCCCGAGGGACATTTCGAATGGTTAGTAATGCCATTTGGACTAAAGACTGCACCTCCTATTTTTCAGAGAAAAATGGATAATATCTTTAGAGATTTTAGAAATTTTGTAATTGTATATGTAGATGATATTCTAGTTTTTAGTAATGATATGAGAGAACATCTAGGCCATTTACAAATGGTCTTCAAACTATTAGTAGACCATGGACTAATCATAAGCAAAAAGAAAATGAAATTATGAAAGACACAAATTAACTTTTTAGGAATAACAATAGGAAATGGAAAAATAAAGTTACAGCCTCATATTGCAAAAAAAATACTAGACATGCCAGACAAATTAAATGAAACCAAAGAATTACAAAAAAATTTAGGAATACTAAACTATGCAAGAAACTTCATAAAAGACTTGGGAAAGGTAGCAGGGCCGCTATACTCCAAAACAGGATCCACTGACCAAAAAACCTTTAACACAGAAGACGTAAAATTAGTTCAAACACTAAAGAATATGGTAAAAAATATTCCAGACTTAGCAATGCCCCTAGAAACAGACTATTTAATAGTTGAAACAGATGGGAGTTTTGATGGATGGGGAGCTGTCCTAAAAACTCAAAAAAATAAATATAGCAGTAAAAAAGAAGAAAGAATATGCGCATACCAAAGCGGTAAGTATAAAGAAAAAGGTAACATGAGTAGTATAGACGCAGAAATCTTAGCAGTTATTTATGGTCTGAATGTTTTTAGAATATACATTCTGAATAAACAAGAGATTTTGATAAGAACAGACTGTGAAGCAATAGTAAAATTTTATCAGAAAATAAACGAGAAAACTAGTAGTAAAAGAAGATGGTTAAATTTTTTAGACGCCACCTCAGTATATAATATAGTACTAGAACACATAAAAGGAAAAGAAAATAATTTAGCAGATCAGCTAAGTAGACTTATGATAAAATGACTAACATGTTAAAAATTTTAGTATGAATGCAGGAAGAGACAAAGGAAAGGCGGAGGCTTCCCCTTCCACATATAATTATTTACAGACTTTGCTAAGAACTACACAGTTCAAAGCCCAGACTCAAATGGATACTCAAAAATTAGAAAGACTTTATTTTGGTAAGCAAAATCTAATATGTTATCCAGAATGTAACTTAAATTTCAGGGTACAAGGCGGAACAAGCATAGACAAACCAAAGAGGTGTCTAATAGATAACTTGTAGATAGCCTTTGGAAAGACCCCCAAAGACCATGGTTATTTTATTTCAGTCTTAAATGCTTTATGCTCTTATTTCACAGACAAGAACCAAGACAAAAGGTTTAAATTTTATACAGTGATACAGGGAAAAAAGCCCGGTGTTTTTCAGACATGGATCGAAGTAGTAGACAACATAAAAAACTTCCAGACACCTTTGTTTAAAGGATTTAATGATTTAAATGAAGAATTAGTGTTACGACTCAATTTCTTGGTCATGATGGCACCTACAACCCCCGGTAGGTGAACCAATCCCCGTAGCCCAGAACAGTTAGTAATGGGCTACTATCTAGCAAATAAGGGAACAAGACGAATAAAATGGATAACAGAGATATAAATATATACATATGCGGAAACTAAACCAAACCCCAAGACCTGGTATCATAGTATAGAGCCAAAACTACATTCATGGAGTGCAAACGATCCAAAACAATATATACAGATGTCTCTGAATGGTAATAGAGTACATGAAGCAAAAGATAAACTAAAGCTAAGCTTCGATCGCCAAGAGCTCACCCTCAGCCTGAAGTAGTCCTCAACAGATCTCCAAGCACGAATCACAGCGACCTAACGACGATGGCCCACGCTAGGATCTGCACCCAAAGATGCAGGGGGTAGGGGTGAGCACCAAATGCGAAGCATAAGGTACCCAGTAGGTATCATAGGCCGACTGGGCACATACAAGATAAAAGTGTAGTAATAGACAGAATAGAAGCAATCAGTCACATAATTCAACGAAAGGTACACAGGAACTAGCCTAGAGGGAAATCAACAGAACCACATGTGAGGCTAGCAAGCTGAATATACACACCAAAGGCACAGATGAAAGTAAGAAATAACGCACCTGGGGTCCTTGCAATAACAGTGTATACAAAATAAGTTTACGAAGTGGACGGTATACCGGTAACCTCAAGTGTAAGAAGAAAAGAGAAAGAGTAATGATAGACATGCTCAGAGACATGAATCAAACTCAACTAATCATATCAATCTCAAATCCAGAACTAACAGTCTAGCAGTAACCAATCTCATACTTATCCATAATAGAGAACAATTCTATAAGTAAATAGCAAAAGTCTACCTACAGTCCCCCGGCCGCCCATACAACCGAGGAACACAAAACAAGTGAAAACAAACCCTCCGGCATCCCATACTACCGGAGCGTACAATCAGCAAACAGCAAACAAGGGTGGAGCCTCAAACAATGAATGATATGATGCATGAAGATCTCAAGTGCCATGGTATCTCTGTATGTACCTCCTCCGGCGCCGATCCGGCCCAGCAGGTAGGTTCCATGGAAGGACTCTTGCCCGTATACCTCTACTTCCACCGTATACCCCTCCTCCGGCACACGCAGCCCGTAGCCCCTGGCCCGGATAGCAAGGTCCATGAGGTCCCAGACCCCATACTAAATCTCAGTTCAGAACAATGTATCAAGATAGAGACCCAGTCTCGATATCAAGATAGAGACCCAGTCTCGAATATGCATGCCCAGGCCCTGTCCAGGACTAAAAATAGTAGGAAAATATATCTCAAAAACCCCTCCAAGGGTGCCCGGGCGTAGCCGGGTCTAAACAGTAAAAAGTCATCTCAGGTGCTCGGTCCAACCGAGGCTAAAATCATCTCAAGTAACAAGAAAACTCGACTAGCACCCCGGCCCTGCCGAGTCTAGCGATAATCATAAAACTGATGATTTTAAAACATAATTTTACTTTCTTGCCCAAAAATCTCCACAAGTGAAATCAACATTTCCATCATTTCCATAAAAAATGGGCCCCCCGGGCCATGCAAGGTTTAGAAAACAGTGCCAGTAGGCCCGAAGCCAAAACCACAGTAAAACATGGATAAAACCTCTTTATATGCATGGAAATGGTATGATCACACACAATAGCTGCTGCCCCGCAGCTCACAATCAACCTATCGACCCTGCACAGGCCCACAGCTACTCAGCAAGCATAACCAGCCTAGAAGGATAATTCTATGCCCGGGACTCGCGGACATTCCCAAAATCCCACCTTCTATGTTCCAGAGTCAACAAGGCCTCACAGGACCACAAGGGTAAATAAAATATATCGGCAAATACTACAAGCAACGGAGGAATAAAAATAGGCGGACATGAAGAAAGCGGTCAAGGTCTGTGGTACCAACCTAATAAACCAACCCAAGGATGCCCATTAATACAATTTTATTTTATATATACGGAGTCTAGAGAAAATAAACCGTAACCTACCTGTCATCCGACGACAAGCTGCTAGAACAACGATGTCCAAGCTCTAATCACTCCGAGAAAATCCAAAACTAAATCGGGATCGGAATCGGATTTGGGCTTGAATAACTTGACGTAGATAATTGACTTACTTTATCAAATATATTTTCCTCCCAACAACCTCTCACGTGAAGGAGTATTTAATAGTGTACATAATTGTATGCAACAGTAATATACATATATGTATATCAACTTAGAAAAGTCAAAAGGCTCACTTTAATGTAATATAAGCATGCAATTCATCATATGCTGCCACTTCCAAAAGATGCCACCTTTCCACTTGCTATGCTGTGTTAGCCCTCCACTTCCACGTGGAAGTGGAGGTGGCAACCAATCCGATCCGTTAAGTATATACTCGGGTATTGCATAAATTCGTGGTAAAATAAATATACTATTTTAAATATACCATAATTCATAGAAAATTATTTCAAACAAAATCTACTATATTATAATAATAGTTTTCAACATAACTAAATTTATTATCTTCGATAAAATATTATGGTGTATAAAAACCTTATAAAATAAATACATATACAATTATAACGTTTCAAAAATATTTTCCATAAACCTTTAAAATATTTTGAAAATGCAATACTAATATAATTTTTTACCAAATTCAACTTTTAAATAAAATATTTTTAAATACACGCACGATGCTAATATAATTCTTAAGTTTAGGTTCGTAATTCGCCAACGCATGATTTTGATACTCAAGAATTCTCTCGGGATCCTCCCTTATGTTTTATCGCTGTTTCGGAACTGAAATGGTGTTATAAAACGTGAAGTCGAGGCTTAAATCGAGTTTAACCCGACCCGGTTCGCGACCCAGTTCGCAACCCGTTTTCTGCCAGACAGTCCGCGGTAAAACAGTCATAACTCTTTACTCCAAGATCGGTTGGATGTGAGGTTTTATGCGTTGGAAACTAGACTCGTAGACCTTCGATTTAGTATTTCGGGGGACTTCTAACTCTTTATATATTGAGAGAAAAGCCCCGAGACATTTCACCCAAAGTCCAGGAAATTTGTTAAAGAACTTACGATAACTTTTGTCGATTTGCTTGACTTTAAACTTAAACGTGGAAATGACCGAAAGGGTCATTGCATCATCCACTACTAAAAAAGGCTTTCGTCCTCGAAAGTCAAGGTCAAGGGGGTACCTGAAGGCTAAAATAGATGCGGATACTGATCCCGCATATCTCTCTCGGTCTCCCAGGTAGCCTCCTCGACTGGACGGTGCCTCCACTGAACCTTAACAACCGAGATCTCTCGAGACCTCAATCTCCTGACATCTCTGGCCAAAATAACTGCCGACTCCTCAACAAAGGCTAAACCCTCATCCAACTGAACTGAATCCCACTGCAACACATGAGACTCATCTGGTACATACTGACGCAACATCGAAACATGAAATACAGGATGTATCGCTGAAAACATCGGAGGTAAGGCTAACTGATAGGCAACGCTACCAACCCTCTGCAGAATCTCAAACGGCCCAATATACCTGGGGCTGAGCTTGCCCCGCCTACCAAATCTCATCACGCCTTTCATGGGCGATACCCGGAGAAACACCAAGTCACCGACACTAAACTCCAAGGCACGAAGCCTACGATCAGCATAACTCTTCTGCCTGCTCTGAGCTGCCCGAAGTCTGTCCTGAATCGCTCAGACCTGATCTAAGGAATCTCGAAGCAAATCTGTGCTCTGTGGCCTAGAACTAAAACCATCAAACCAACCTACCGGTGATCTGCAATGCCTGCCATACAAAGCCTCAAAAGGTGCCATGCCGATACTCGAATGGAAGCTGTTATTATAAGCAAACTCGGCCAAGGGAACAAACTGATCCCAAGAACCTCCAAAGTCAAGAACACAGGCTCGAAGCATGTCCTCCAAAATCTGAATGGTCCTCTCGGACTGGCCATCTGTCTGAGGGTGGAAAGCGGTACTAAGAATGAAACCTCCTGTAACCCAAATCTCGCTGAATAGCCCTCCAGAACTGAGATGTAACTGGGTGCGCGGTCTGAAATGAATAGAAGCTGGGACCCCGTGCAATCGAACAATCTCACGAAGGTAGATCTGAGCTAACCTCTCTGCGCCATAAGAAGTTTGAACTGGCAAGAAATGTGCTGACTTAGTTAGCCTATCAACAATCACCCATATGGAATCAAACCCATGAGAAGTACGGGCAAACCAACCACGAAGTCCATAGTAATCCCTTCCCACTTCCACTCAGGAATGGGAAGTCGCTGCATCAAACCACCAGGTCTCATGTGCTCGAACTTAACCTGCTGACAGTTCAAGCACCAAGATACAAACTCTGCTATATCCCGCTTCATACAACTCCACTAGTAAAGCTGCCTTAAGTCTCTATACATCTTCGCTGTGCCAGGGTGAATGGAGTATCTAGTACAATGTGCCTCACGAAGTATCAACTGAATCAAATCACTAACCCTCGGAACAAAAAGGCGACTATCATACCTCAGAACCCCATCTGAATCTAGAGTAGCCCGACTGGTCTCACCCTGAACAACCCGATCACGAAGGTCACACAACTGCTGATCCTCAAACTGACGGCTCTGAATCTGATCAACCAAGGTAGAACGAACCTCAACACTGGCGAGAACTCTGCTAGGATCCGACAAGTCAAGCCTAACCAGATGGTTAGACAAGGACTGAATGTCCAAGGCCAACGGTCGCTCTGAAACTGAATGAGAAGCTAGGCTACCCATACTCACTGTCTTCCGACTCAAGGCATCTGCTACCACGTTTGCCTTGCCCGGATGATACAGAATAGTGAAGTCATAATCCTTCAGTAACTCGACCCATCTCCTCTGCCTCGAGTTCAACTCCTGCTGACTCGTGATATACTGAAGACTACGGTGATCGGTGAAGATATCACAGTGAACTCCATATAAGTAATGCCTCCAGATCTTGAGCGCGAAAACTACCACCGCCAACTCTAAGTCATGAGTGGGGTAGTTGTGCTCGTGAACCTTCAGCTGTCTCGACGCATATGCTATTACTCGACCCTGCTGAATCAACACACAACCAAGACCAACCCCAGAAGCATCACAATACACGGAGAAGCTCTGGTCCTCAACCGGCAAAGTCAAAACTGGAGCTGAAGTCAATAAGGCCTTAAGCCTCTGTAAGCTATCCTCACACTGATCCGACCACTGAAATGGGATATCCTTCCTAGTCAGCATAGTCAAGGGTGCAGCTATGGAAGAAAATCCCTCAACGAACCGTCTGTAGTAACCTGCTAACCCAATAAAGCTGCGAACCTCAGTAACAGTAGTAGGTCTAGGCCACTCACAAACCGCTGAAATCTTTCCCGGATCAACCCTAATCCCATCCTTAGACACCACGTGCCCTAGGAATGCAACTGACTCAAGCCAAAACTCGCACTTTGAGAACTTGGCATAAAGCCGATGATCTCTCAAAGTCTGGAGTATAACCCTCAAGTGCTGCTCATGCTCATCTCTACTACGCGAGCATACCAAGATGTCGTCTATAAAAACTATCACAAATGAGTCCAAATACGGGCCAAGAACCCTGTGCATCAAATTCATAAAGGCTGCGGGGGCATTAGTCAACCCAAAAGACATCACCAGGAACTCATAATGGCCATAACGTGTCCTGAATGCTGTCTTAGGGATGTCCTCCGCCCTAATCCTCAACTGATGGTAGCCAGACCTCAAATCAATCTTCGAAAACACGACTGAACCCTGAAGCTGGTCAAACAAATCATCAATCCTCGGCAACGGATACCTATTCTTCACTGTCACCCTATTCAGCTGCCGATAATCAATACACATGCGCATCGACCCATCCTTCTTCTTCACGAAGAGAACAGGAGCACCCCACGGTGACACACTAGGTCTAATAAACCCCTTAGCTAACAGATCCTGGAGCTGCTCCTTAAGCTCCCTCAACTCAGCAGGAGCCATACGGTAAGGAGAAATAGAAATGGGCCTAGTGCCCGGCTCTAGCTCAATAGCAAAATCAATATCTCTCTCAGGTGGAAGGCCTGGAGGTCGGTAGGAAACACATCGAGGAAGTCTCTAACCACAGGAACAGACTCAGGAGAAGTAGGGTCAGCACTAACATCTCGGACATATGCTAGATAAGCTAAACACCCACGGGAAATCAACTTCCTAGCTCGAAGACAAGAAATGATCCCAGATGGTGCATGGCTAACAGAACCCTGCCATATAACCGGGGATACACCGGGCACAGCTATGGTAATAGTCTTGGCATAACATTCCAAAACCACACGGTGAGGGGATAACCAGTCCATGCCCAGTATCACATCAAAATCTAGCATATCAAAAATCATCAAATCACCCCAAGTCTCTGAATCACCAATAGATAGCATACAAGATCTCACAATCCGATCCACTACTAAAGAATCTCCTACTAGGGTCGAAACAAAAACATGAACAGATAATGGCTCACTAGCCAACCCAAAACAAGGCACAAAGTAGGCAGATACGTATGAACAAGTGGATCCAGGATCAAATAAAGCCACAGCCGACTGATGGCACACAGAAATCGTACCTGTAATCACAGCATCTGAGGCCTCTGCCTTTGGTCTCCTAGGGACCGCGTAAAAATGACGACGACCTCCACCTGCCCGACCGCCATCCCTACCACCTGCTCTGCCGTGCGGAGCACCACCTCTACCCTGACGACCACCCGCTCTAGCCGGGGGCTGAACTGCTCGTAAAGGCTCGGCCAACTGAACTGTACCCTTCTGAGGGCAATCTCTAGCAAAATGACCGATCACACCACAAGTAAAACAAGCCCCTGGCGGCCTACTCAGTCGAGATGAACCAGTAGATCCCCTATAACCACCACGGCCTGATGCCCCAGAAACTGTACCCCTCGAAGACTGGCCGCCATAGCCCTGACGGCTGCTCTGACCCTGCTCGAACTGGGTACTACCAAAAGTCTGAAGGAAAGCCTGAACCGGTTGGCTGGACTGACCCTGGTGCTGCTGTGGCTGATAACTCCAGCTCCACTGGCCAGGACCTCTACCACCATATCTGGAACCACTGTAGACACCCTGATGTCGAGGCCTCTTATCTCTGGACCCCTGATCATGTCGCTGTAAGTCCTCCACAGGGCGGGCATAGTCTACGATGGCCTGAAATGACTGACCACCGGTAATCAATATCTCAGCTGGCTGCCTGATCTCTGGCCTCAAACCCCATACAAATCTGCGAATTCTATCTGCCTCGGTAGGAATGATCATAGCTCCGAACGGTGCTAGCTGATGAAAACAGGTCTCATACTCTGAGACAGTCGTAGACCCTTGCATAAGGTGAGTAAACTGCTCCCTGCGACGCTCACAATCACTCTGAGGTAGGAACTTGGCCATAAAGGCCTCATAAAACTCAGACTAGGTCAAAGGAGGTGACGACGGTGGTCTACAAGCAACATGAGCCCTCCACCATAACTTCGCTGGGCCCTCCAACTGGTAGGTAGTATAACCAACCCCGTGAGTCTCCAACAAACCCAAATGATGCAACATCTCCTCACATGTAGTAATAAAGTCATGTGGATCCTGTCCAGAAGTACCAGCAAACCTCGAAGGTGCTAACCTCAAAAACCTACCCAACGCCTTCTGCTCTGACTCTGTCATAACTGGGCGAGGAGCAAGAGGCTGTGCAACAGATGGAACCAGAATGACCTCCGCACAGGGAGCCATAGTAGCAGGCTGCGCTCCTGAGCTCTATGCACCCAGGGCTGCCCCCTGAGCGGATGTCTGCGCTACCTCAGAAGGCCGCTCTCCAATCACACCCAAAACCTGTAATAGTAATCCCCGAATATCTGGAGACTGAGCTGCGGCTGGAGCTGGCACAGAAGTGGGCACTAGAGCTGGTACTGGAGCTGGTGCTGGAGCCGGTGGTACCTGGGCTGCCCCCTGATCCACATGCTGCTCTGGCTCTATCTCCACTCTAGCAGCTCTAGCAGGTGCCACTGCTCGAGGGCGTCCTCGACCCTTAGCTGGAGTGGGAGGCTCATCTCTGCGTGATGTCGATGATCTCGTACGAACCATCTGTGGGAGAATGAAGTAGAACAAATGAGATTTCCAGAAACTTCAAGGGTTCTACGCACGACACAGAAGCAATGAAAGAGTCCAATTTCCTAAAATGTCACTGTAGCTTCCCAAAGATTGAGTACGAACGTCTCCGCCCCGATCCGCAGGACTCTACTAGACATTGGCTACTATACCGATGACACTGGTGAACCTAAAACTCTGATACCAAGTTGTCACGACCCGATTTCTCGGTCATGATGGCACCTACAACCCCCGGTAGGTGAACCAATCCCCGTAGCCCAGGACAGTTAGTAATGGGCTACTATCTAACAAATAAGGGAACAAGACGAAGAGAATAGATAACAGGGATATAAATATATACATATGCGGAAACTAAACCAAACCCCAAGACCTGGTATCATAGTATGGAGCCAAAACTACATACATGGAGTGCAAATGATCCAAAACAATATATACATATATCTCTGAATGGTAATAGAGTACATAAAGCAAAAGATAAACTAAAGCTAAGCTCCGATCGCCAAGAGCTCACCCTCAGTCTGAAGTAGTCCCCAATAGATCTCCAAGCACGAATCACAGCGATCTAACGGCAATAGCCCACACTAGGATTTTCACCCAAAGATACAGGGGGTAGGGTGAGCACCAAATACGAAGCATAAGGTGCCCAGTAGGTATCATAGGCCGACTGGGCACATATAAGATAAAAGCGTAGTAACAGATAGAATAGAAGCAAGTAGTCACAGAGATCAACCAAAGGTACACATGAACTAGCCCAGAGGGAAATCAACAGAACCACATGTGAGGCCAGCAAGCAAAATATATACACCATAGGCACAGGTGAAAGTAAGAAACAACGCACCTGGGGTCCTTGCAATAACAATGTATACATAATAAGTTTACGAAATGGACGGTTTACCGGTAACCTCAAGTGTAAGAAGAGGGAAAGAGTAATGATAGGCATGCTCAGAGACATGAATCAAACTCAACTAATCATATTAATCTCAATCCAGAAACTAACAGTTTAGCAGTAACCAATTTCATTCTTAACCGTAACAGGGAATAATTCTGTAAGTAAATAGCAAGAGTCTACCTACAGTCCCCTGGCCGCCCATACAACCGAAGAACACAAACAAGTGAAAACAAACCCTCCGGCATCCCATACTACCAGAGCGTACAATCAACAAACAACAAACAATGGTGGAACCTCAAACAATGAATGATATGATGCATGAAGATCTCAAGTGAAATGGTATCTCTGTATGTACCTCCTCCGGTGCCGATTCGGCCCAGCAGGTAGGTTCCATGGAAGGACACTGCCCGTATACCTCTACTCCACCGTATACCCTTCCTCCGGCACACGCAGCCCGCAGCCCCAGGCCCGGATGGCAAGGTCCATGGAGGTCCCTGACCCCATACTAAAACTTAGTATCAAAACATGTCGTCCGGAAGCAAGTCCGGGTTCAAGATAGAGACCCAGTCTCTAATATGCATGCCTAGACCCTGTCCAGGACTAAAGTAGTAGGAAAATATCTCAAAAACCCCTCCAAGGGTGCCCGGGCATAACCGGGTCTAAACAGTAGAAATTCATCTCGAGTGCTCGATCCGACCGAGGCTAAAATTATCTCAAGTAGCAAGAAAACTCAACTAGCACCCTGGCCCTGTCGGGTCTAGCGTTAATCATAAAACTAGTGATTTAAAACATAGTTTTACTTTCTTTTACCCAGGATTATTCACAAGTTAAATCAAACCATTTCCAAATCATTTCCATCAAAAATAGGTTCTCGGGGCCATGCAAGTTTTAGAAAATAGTGCCAGTAGGCCCGAAGCCAAACCGTGGTAAAACATGGATAAAACCTCTTTAAATGCATGGAAATGGTATGATCAAACACAATAGCTGTCCAGCAGCTCACAATCAACCTATCGACCCTACACAGGCCCATTGCTACTCAGCAAGCATAACCAGCCTAGAAGGATAATTCTATGCCCGGGACTCGCGGACATTCCCAAAATCCCACCTTCTATGTTCCAGAGTCAACAAGGTCTCACAGGACCACAAGGGTAAATAAAATATATCGGCAAGTGCTACAAGCAACGGAGGAACAAAAGTAGGCGGACATGAATAAAGCGGTCGAGGTCTGTGGTGCCAACCTAATAATCCAACCCAAGGATGCCAGCTAGTACAATTTTATCCGATATATGCTAAGTCTAGGGATTTTAAACCATAACCTACCTGTTATCCGACGACAAGCTTCTAGGACGACGATGTCCAAGCTCGAACCAATCCGAGAAGCTCCAAAATGAAATCAACTCGAATTTAGGCTTGAATAACTTGACGTAGATAATCGATATAGCTTATATTTGGTATAGAGAATTAAGTAAGGGATATGATGGAGTACACTGTACGTAATATATATAAGGTATGGAATCAATCTCCACTAACACAAAAAGAATGGATTGAAAGGTCTGTGATAGCCGTGTGTGTATATACATAAAATAAGTGAAGATTTTTTTCCACTTTTCAATCAAGCATGACATGAAATTAATTGATATTAGCTTCTAAGTGATGGCCACCACATCAACAAACATTAGTTGTCCACTTACTCCACTTCCACGTGGAAGTGGAGGTGACAATACCAATTTTATACTTATCACACTACGTATATTTTTGGGTATTGCATAGATTCGTGGTAAAATATATATAACTTTTTGAGTATATAATAATTAATAGAAAATTATTTCCAATAAAACCTACTATATTATAATTTTCAACATAAATAAATTTACTATTTCCGTTAAAAAATTACAATGTATAAAAACCTTATAAAATAAATACATACACAATTATGTCATAACAAAAGTATTTTTGGAAGGCAATAAAAATATAACTTTTAAATTAAATATTTTCAAGTACGCACGATTTTGATACTCAAGAACTCTCTTGGAACCCTCCCTTATGTTTTATCACTGTTCCAGAACTGAAATGGCGTTTTAAAACGTGAAGTTGAGGCTTTAAATCGATTTTGACCAGACCCGATTCGCGACTCGGTTCGTGACCCGGTTTCTGCCAGACAGTCTGCGGTAAAATAGTCATAACTTTTTACTCCGAGATCAGTTGGACGTGAGGTTTTGTGATTTGGAAACTAGACTCGTAGACCTTCGATTTGGTATTTTGGGGGACTTCTAACTCTTTATATATTGAGATAAAAGCTCTGAGACATTATACCCAAAGTTCAGAAAATTTATTAAAGAAACTTACGATAACTTTTGCCTACTTTCTTGACTTCAAAACTTATCATACGACCAAACAAATGGCCCCGGCACCGAAATACCGGTCCCGACAAGCCTTAAATGAATTGGGGACGCTACAAACAAGCTCTAGCAGTACAAGGAAAACGTATACGTGGAAATAACCGGAAGGGTCATTACAGTTCGATTACCCAAATCCATAAACTACGTTGCCGACGTAGGTTATGAAATGATATGTGCCTTATAGGCTTATGAGAGTGGATCCACATCTTTATGAATGGTGTCCTGTGTCCTAACGGGCATTAAGGCAGCTTTACCAACTAGGCTTATATAGTTAGGTATGGTGACTCATTCCTTTGCAAGGTTCAAGTCAGCTTTGCTAACTAGGGTTATATAGTTAGATTCCATGTAAGCTCACATGGTCTCATGTCGGTTATATGAAACTCCCTTATGTATGTTTTCAAGTTTTCTAAGCTTTATGAACTCTTACTTAAAGTTTGGCTTTTACTTCACGTTTTACCTTTCCATTATGCTATTTACTCATGATACCCTATTATGCATGTATTCTGTCTAAGTACATTTTTAAAGCATGTTTCTATCTTATTTATGCATTGCTGTATACTCAGTACATTCCATAGTACTGACACATATTTTGCGTTGCATCCTTTGATGATGCAGATTCAGGTGTCCCTTCTCAGATTCGTGGCTAAAATTTCTAGGCCACTTACTCCGCCAGCTGTGGGTGAGTCCTCTTAGGTCGAGGACTAGTCATGTCCTTAGTTTATGTTGACTTTATTTTCATACTTTAAGTTAGCTAGGGCCTTGTCCTAGCAACTCATTATGTTATGATTAGAGGATTTTAGACATAGACTGTATGTAACCCTCTGTGGGTGTCGTATCTCTTTGACTTGACCATCCATCTTACGCTATTCTTTCTTTATCTTTGATGCTTCTGCTATGTTTCCTTTATGTTTGCTTGAGAATGCTATGACCAAGCGTTATCTTGGGATCCTTATGGTCCTAAGTCCTGTGTTATGTCTAGGGGGTAACCTCGGGGAGTGACAAACTTGGTATTAGAGCCCCAGGTTCAAGAGTCCTAGAATGTCTGAAAGCCACATTGAGGAGAGTCTTTTTAATGTGTGTGAAGCGTGCCACACCTATGAGAGGAAAACTATGAGATGTCTTAGAAAACTTCACTTCTTCATGATCATGTCGTGCGATAGAGCTTAACTCTAATGTTCCTCTAATCCTCATCTTGTACGTTTCAGATTATGCCTCCTCGACGTGCTATGCCTCCCCGAGCCGCTTGGAATACTGTTCCTCCCGTTATGGTTCCCGATGTCACGAATGAGGAGTTCAGGAATGCCATCCACTTTCTAGCCCCGACTTTGGCCACTCAGGCCAATCAACCAGCTCCTGCCCCAGTCCACCCTCAAGGTTGGGTAGTGGCCCGAGTTCGAGACTTTATCCGAATGAACCCACCTGAATTTTGGGGTTCAAAAGTGAGTGAGGACCCGCTTAACTTTATTGATGAAGTGAAGAAGATCTTTGAAGATATGCAAGTGGTTGGGGTTGATTGTGTTGAGCTTGCATCCTATCAACTCAAGGATGTGGCTCACATTTGGTTCACACAATGGAAGCATGCTAGGGTGAGGGACGCGCTCCCCATGACTTGGGAGTGTTTTGAGAGGGCCTTCCTTTATAGGTTCTTTCCCCAAGAGTTGAGGCAAGCAAAGGTGGAGGAATTTGTGAACTTGAGACAGGGTTCGATGTCGGTGCAATAGTATAGTCTGAAGTTCACTCAGTTGTCTAGATATGCTCCCTCCATGGTAGCAGACCTGCATGATCAAATGAGCAAGTTTATATATGGGGTTTCTGATGTGGTGAAGAAAGAGTGTAGGTTTGCTTTATTGTTGAGTGATATGAACATTTCCCGACTCATGACTCATGCCCATCAGATTAAGGGTGACAAGATTAGGGAGATAGAAAGGGAGAACAAGAGGGTTAGATCCGAGGGATCAGGTTTTGGTCATCACAGGTCTGGAGGTGGACATCGCTCTTCTTTCCAAAAAAAGTCATCAGGATCCATTCATTCTTCTGCTAGTGCTCCTACACAAGCTCAAAAGCCTCATCATAATCAGGGTGGTATTGGATCTGATTCCTATTCCCAGTCTCAGGGTAGTGTTGCTAAGGGATCTTCATATCCAGCTTATGCTAAGTATGGGAATAGTCATTATGGTAAGTGTTTGGCTGGTTCAAGTAGTTTCTATAGATGTGGTTAGGCTGGACATCATATCTGAGATTGCCCTTCAGCTAAGAAGGGGCAAGGAGGTGGTCTGACTTAGTCTACCTGAGCAGTTTCAGGAGGTCGACAAGTCCAGCAGGGCACAGCTTCTAGTTCTGGTGATCAGTGCCAGAACCACCTTTATGCTATGTCCTCTCGCCAGGACCAGGATAGTTCCCTAGATGTTGTTACTGGTATGTTGAAAGTCTTCTCTTTCGATGCGTATGCTTTGTTGGACCCCGGTGCCTCCTTATCTTTTGTGACCCCTTATGTGGCATGCAAGTTTGAAGTTTGTTTCGAATTGATTTTAGAACCCTTTAGTGTCTCTACTCCTGTTGGTGAGTCAGTCCTAGCCGAAAGAATCTACCAAAATTTCCCCATCTCAGTCCTCCATAGAGTCACTTCAGCAGATCTAGTAGAGTTGGAGATGACTGATTTTGATGTCATTCTTTGTATAGATTGGTTGTGTGCATGTTATGCCTTTGTTTATTGTCGTACTCAGGTTGTCAGTTTCAAGTTTCCTAATGAACCCATTTTAGAATGGCAAGGTAGTCCCCCTTCCTCGAAAGGTCGGTTCATATCTTATCTTAAGGCTAGAAAGATGATTTCAAAGGGGTATGTTTATCACATAGTGAGGGTTATGGACACGGAGTCTGAAACCCCACCCCCTTAGTCTGTTCCTGTTGTGAATGAGTTTCCAGAAGTGTTTCCCGAGGATTTTTTCGGAGTCCCTCTCGAGTGGGAAATAGACTTTGGGATAGATCTTCTTCCGGATACGAATCCTATCTTTATTCTTCCCTATAGAATGGCCCCTGCGGAACTTAAAGAGTTGAAAGATCAGTTGAAGGATCTTCTTGATAAAGGTTTCATCAGACCTAACATTTCTCCATGGGGTGCCCCAGTTTTGTTTGTTCAGAAGAAAGATGGTTCGCTTAGAATATGTATTGATTACCGTCAGTTGAACAAGGTCACAATCAAGAATAAGTATCCCATTCCTAGGATTGATGACTTGTTTGGTCAGCTTTAGGGTGCTAGTTTCTTCTCCAAAATCGACCTTAGATTCGATTATCATCAGCTTTATGTTAGAGAGTGTGATATTCCAAAGACAGCCTTCAGGACTCGGTATGGTCATTATGAATTTGTTGTGATGTCTTTTGGTCTAACGAATGCTCCTGTAGCTTTTATGGATTTGATGAATCGTGTGTTCAAACAGTACCTGGATATGTTTGTGATTGTTTTCATTGATGATATTCTCATCTACTCTCGGAGTAAGGAGGAGCATGCAGATCACTTGAGGGTTGTGTTGCAAACTCTCAAGGATAGACAGTTGCTTGCTAAGTTTAGCAAGTGTGAGTTTTGGATGCAGTCTGTTGCTTTTCTAGGTCATATTGTGACTAAAGATGGTATTCGGGTTGATTCTCAAAAGATAGAGGTAGTAAAGAACTGGCCTAGACCTACTTCTCCGTTTGATAGTAAGAGCTTTTTGGGTTTGGATGGTTACTACTGAAGGTTTATGGAAGGATTTTCTTCCATTGCTGCCCCTTTGACCCAATTGACTCAGAAGAAGGTAAGATTTCAGTGGCCCGACTTGTGTGAGAAAAACTTTCAGGAACTGAAGACTAGATTAACCACCGCTCCAATGTTAGCTCTACCCGAGGGCTTAGATGATTTTGTTGTGTATTATGATACTTCTAGGATTGGTTTGGGTTGTGTTTTGATGCAGCGTGGTAAGGTGATTGCTTATGCTTCGAGACAGATTAAGACTCATGAGAAGAGCTTCAATCGCACTGTCTCATATCTGAGTAGGATTTCTGGCAGCTCTGAGTAATCTTCAATCGCTCTAGAATGAGCCTAACCTTCTCCAAAGCTTGGTAAACCAAGTCTGGCTCTAGAAATACAACTTCACCCACCTCGAACCATACAATAGAGGACCTATACTTTTGCCCGTAAAGGGCCTCGAACGGTGCCATTTAAATGCTAGAGTGGTAACTGTTATTATATGAAAACTTAATAAGAGGTAGGCGGTCATCCCAATTATCTTTGAAGTCTATAACACAGGCTCTTAACATATGCTCAAGTTTCTAGATAGTACGCTCTGCTTTCCCATCTCTCTGCGGATGAAATGCGGTACTAACATTTATCCTTGTACCCAAGCCTTTTTGAAATGACTTCCAAAAATAAGCTGTAAACTAAGCATCCCTGTCTAAAATAATAGACAAAGGAAATCCATAAAGTTTGACTATTTCTCAAATGAACAATCTCGTATAATCCTCTACTGTGTCTGTTATCTTGATGAGCAGAAGTGAGCCGATTTAGTCACGCGGTCTACAATTACCCAAATCAAATCATGCCAGCTACGCGTCCATGGAAAACCTGTTATAAATTCCATTTATCATCTCCCACTTCCACTCTGTAATATTTATATCATGAGCCATACCACCAGGCCTCTGGTGCTCAACTTTTACTTGTGACAGTTGGGACACTTAAACACAAAATTCACAATGCTTCTCTTCATGCTATTCCACCAATAAATTTCCCTTAAGTCATGGTACATTTTGGTGGATCCTGGATGAATGGAATATCTAGAACTATATGCTTCAGCCATATTCCTTTCTCAGAGACCATCATATGAGGCATACACAATCTATCTTGGAACCTTAAAACTCCATCTCCCCCTAATTCGAAGGGCATGATCTTCTGTGAAAGGACCCATTCTTTCAATTGAAGTAGAAGGGGATCACTAAACTCTTTCTCTTTTACCTCAACTACTAAAGATGATTCTGACCCATTATGAACCACTACACCTCCATTCTTGGAGTCGAAAAGATGAATTCCTAACTGGGCAAGTCGATGGACATCTTTTGCAAGCTCCTTCTTCTCTACTTTTACATGTGTAGTACTCCCATGGACAACCTATAAAGTGCATCATCAACTATATTTTCTTTCCCTGGGTTGTAAAGTACACTCATATCATAATCTTTGACTCAAGCCATCTCCTCTACCCGAGGTTTAACTCTCTCTGACTGAACACATACTAAGGCTTTTATGATCACTGAAAATATCTACATGAACACCATAAAGATAGTGATGCCATATCTTCAAAGCAAATACCACCGCTGCCAACTCAAGATCATGAGTCGGGTAGTTCTTATCATGTATCTTAAATTATCTAGAAGCATAGGCTATGAACTTACCATGCTGCATCAAAACACAACCAAGGCCAATTCTCTAGGCATCACAATAGACTACAAAACCATCCACCCCTTTTTGTAGGGTCAACACTGGAGCAGAAGTCAATCAAGTTTTCAACTCCTGGAAGCTTTTCTCACAAGACTCAGACCACTAAAACTTTGCTTTCTTTTGAGTTAACTTGGTCAATGGGAAATCAATAGATGAGAAACCCTTTACAAATCTCCTATAGTAGCCATCCAAACCCAAGAAACTTCTAATATCTGTTGGGGTAGTGGGTCTAGGGCAATTTTTTACTGCTTCAATCTTTTGAGAGACAACCCGAACGCCCTCACTGACACAATATGACCAAGGAACATTACAAACCTCAACCAAAATTCACACTTAGAGAATTTCGCATACAACTTATGGTCCCTGAGGGTCTGTAGCACGATCCTAAGATGATCAGCATATTCCTCCTCGCTATGAGAGTATATCAAAATATCATCATTGAAAACAATTACAAACATGTCGAGGTACTTCTTAAATATTCTGTTCATGAGATCCATAAAGGCTACAAGAGCATTAGTTAGACCAAAGGACATGACAAGGAACTCGTAATGGCCATACGGAGTATGGAAAACAATCTTAGGAGTGTCACACTCACTAACCTTCAACTGGATAGGTCAATCTTTGAAAATACTTAGCACCCTGATGTTGGTTAAACAAGTCATCAATTATCGGTAGGGGATACTTCTTCTTAATAGTGACCATGTTCAACTGTTGATAATTATGTTCTAAGGGAAACATCTTTCTTACGCACAAAGAAGACTGGGGTGCCCTACGGGGAAACACTTGGCCTGATAAAACCCTTATCTAGGAGGTCTTTCAACTACTTATTGAGCTCTTTCAATTCAGCCAGAGCCATTCTACATGGAGGAATGAAGATTGTCTGAGTATCGAGAAGAATGTCTATCCTAAAATTTATCTCTCTTTTGGGAGGGTCTCTAGGAAGATCATTGAGAAAGACTTCCACAAACGCTAACTATTGGAACTGACTGAAGAGGTAAAGTTTCAACACTAGAATCTTTAACCCAGACTAGATGATAAATGCACCCCTTTGAGACCATCTTTCTGGCCTTAAGGTACGAGATGAAATGACTTAGGCACAATAGGAATACCTTTCCACTCTAAGACAAGTTCACTAGAAAATTGAAATTTTACAACTCAGGTTCTACAATTGATCGAGGCATAACAAGCATAACCAGTCCAAGCCTAAGATAACATCAAAATTTATCATATCTAACTCAACTAGATTATCTGTGGTATTTCTGTGGTGGACTAAGAAAATGCAATTTTATAGACTCATCTGGCTATGATGGATTCACCAACAGAAGTAGAAACAAAAAAGATTTTCTAAGGGTCATTCGGGGATAATCCCGAACTTTATAGTAACAAAAGGAGTTACAAATGACAAAGTGGCTCTAGGGTCTAGAAAAGTATATACATCAAGGGAAAAGACTTTCAATATACTAGTAATAATATCAGGGGAGATCTCTTGAGCCTGGAAATATGATAGGGCATAAAAATGGTTTTGACGACCACCTGTGCCCGAAGTGGCACCTTTTTGTGCCACACGGCTCGCTGGGCAGATAAAGTAGTGGACTGAGCTTTATTTCCCCCATTAACCTACCTTGTAAAGGGGCAGTCCTTTAAGATGTGACCAAGCTGTCCATATCTATAACAACCTTCCTTTCCATAAAGACACTCGCGGGATGAGATTTTTCATACTTGTTGCAAGTAAGGAAAGGTGTGAACCCCCCCTACGTAACACTTCCATGTGACTGAGAGCCTGGTACTCTAAAATTTTGATCATTTTTATTCCCAGGTTTGGGTGCTGGTGCACTGGCTGAAGAAGGGACTGGTTCATATGACCCCTTACGAAAGAAGGGATAGTTCCTATTCCCTATCTTCTAGTAGCTTATCTCATAATTTCCTGACTTAGCTCTCTTACTTAAATTTTCTACCATTTCCTTTAGCTTCTCTTACTCAATTTGCTAGACATAAACCATCAATCTGGAGATATCCATGTCTTTATTCAGTAAAGCCCCCTTGCACTCCCTCTTAACATACTTGGAAACCCCAAATATGAACTTTCTCATTCTAGCCCTATATCAGACACCATATCTAGAGCATAGCGAGATAACTGAGTTAACTTGAGGCTGTATTCCCTCACGGTCATAGTGCCTTGAGTGAGGTTCACAAATTTATCAACTTTAGTTTCCCTCAACTCAAGTGGAAAGAAGTGGTCCAGAAAAGCATTCATGAAATCTTCCCATTCTACAGGTGCAACATCTTCACCCCTAATTTCTTCCCACTGTTGATACCACAGACTTGCGGCATCCTTCAACTAATAAGAAGGCAGCTCAACCCCCTCTGTATCACTGATATGCATCACACGGAGAATTTTTTCAACCTCATCAATAAAGTTCCAACCCCATCTGTATAACTGACACACATCATACAGAGAATTTTTTTAACCTCATTAATAAAGTTCTGGGGATCCTCCTCAAGCTTGGACCATGTAAACTCTAGAGGATTCATTATAAGAAATTCATAGATTCTAGAGGTATCTGAGGAATTTTGGGTGCTGGAACTAGCAACGATTATCACTTGACGATTGGAATGAGCTGTCACAATCTGAGTGAGAATCTGAATAGCATTTTTGAACTCAACATTAGTAACATCAGCATGGGGTGAATGAGTAGCAGGTGTGCTGGAACCTCTCTGTTTCCCAGATGGCACATGCGGAGTCTCAGTGTTTGCACTTTGACCAGATGAACGTAACCTATTTTTGGTCTGCATAATGTGTAGTATAGGCACAATGGTAGTATTCACCTGAGCATTAGTAGCGACTCTCTGATTGGTTGTTCTCTTTGGAGGCATGATCTGAAAAGTGCATAAAGCACGCGTTAGAATGAATACATGGAGTTAAACTCCATGCACTAACTAAAGCATGAAGGAAGGGTATTATTTTCTAACGCCATGTAGCCTCGCTATCATAAGTGTGGTGCACTTTTCACACCTATAAGAAGGACTCTACTAGATGCGACTTCAAAGACATCCTAGGACACTTGAACCTAGTGCTCTGATACCAAGTTTGTCATGACCCGAGTCTATATTGTAGGTGTGATCGACACTCGAAAACACAAGTGGCTCGAGTGGACCTTTGGCCTAGTATACTACTACTAACACATTTTTCTTAATTTGAGAAAGCTGAGAAGTATGATAAGCAAAGACTAATTATGATAACTGATAAAATAATCTTTGTGTAAACAATTCTGAACTATCTGAAAAGACTGACCATGACTACAAACTATTATCGATGAAGCCTCTAATATCTAGAATGAAATGACTCTACAGGGACAAGGCCCCTGGATATCTTTAAAACCATAACTAAGAAATGACCAATATCTAAAAATAAATCTAAGTCCTCTGGGTTTACCAGCTAAAGTAGTGTGAGAGCTAATGGAAGATCTGATCGTGAGTTTGAGCCTACACACTGAGATCTACATCATGATAAGATGTAGAGCAAAAATAGCATCAATACAATGGAATGTATTGGTATGTAAGATAAACTGAACATATAAATATGGAATATCTAATGACTGTAAGTAAGCAAGATCAATAGATAAGGCAAAGTTTAACAGAACAAGGTGAAGACCAAGACATGAACAATAATCATTTAAAATATTTCATAAGTAGATGACATAATAGGAGAATCTTTGACCCCAATACTAAAAACACATGTTGAGATTTACATATATGGAATAATATCATATCTATATGTGTATAAGTAGTCAAATCCTCATTTAAGTAAAGCAATATAAAGATCTTTTTGTTTGGGAGAGTTTCTCATAACCGATAACCATCATGTGAGCTCATGATGGCCAACCTCTAACCCGGTTGGATGGGCTTCTCTATACCTTTCTAGAGTGCAGAGCCTATCTATACTATGGATGCATAAAGATCCTCTTAGGCTGAGAGAGTTTGCTCAAATTAATGGTGCAAACCAAACCTACGGTGGCACATAGTTTTGGGGCATATAAAGTCTATCCCATGCTCGCTCGGGGCTAGATAGTCCTCCTAAAGATTCATATTACATGCTAATAACATATCTATTGAAAATGACTAAAATCAATAATGAGTCTCTGCTCAAAATCTTTGCAATATCAAGTTTCCAAAACCATCATGCTATCTAGGTCATTCTTTTAAACTATAATTCAAAGTGATCATGAAGAATCCAATGTAATGAAAAGCATGACTTTTGAAGAAAAACCCTTGGTCAAGACTTTCAAGAAAAAATTTCAAATCAATGGCAAATCATGAGAATAGTTACCCATAGAATACTATCATCAATCATTAATCCTTTTGTAAAACAAAGCAAGATTTAAAATAGTTGAGTTTTGGGGATTTGAGAACACTAGATTTTCCATTAATAACAAAAAACTTGCAACTGTGGGCATGAGGATGAACAAATTTCCTCACTAAAATCTTACATACCTTAATCGTTTCAAACACTTTAAAGAAGAACCCTAGCTTTGAGGAAGAACTCAATTCTTGAAACCTTGATGTGGGTTTTCTTTAAAACCCTAAGATTATGGTGTAGAATTCCTTAAGAAGATGTTAGAAACATATGAAAACACTTAGAAATACATGGGAAGAACTTTCCTTGGTGTGAGATGGAGTGGAGAGGAGAGAATGCTCCTTCAAGGGCTTTGAGAGTTAGAAAATGGGTGGAGAAATTCTGAAAAATGCACTTAAAATAAAAGCTTCAGGGGTCGCCCACTGCAATAGTCAAATTTTGGCTGCTGCATTGGTGGGGACTACTTAAAAGTTTCTTGGACCATCACAACGACCAACTTTTAACCGCTGCAATGCTCAGGCTGATTTTGCCTAAAACATCCAAATTCGTTTCCAACTCATTCCAATCCATTTTCAAATACTTATACCACCTCCAAACATGACTTATATGTGTTGAAAATTTATTTTAGCCATAACTTAAGAGTAAAAATCTATCGAGCCTTATATTAAATCACAAGTATAACTACGTCCCCTTGGTTTGAGTTTAATTACTCATTCTCAATGGGTTAAACCTTAGCCCAAAATTATGAGGTGTTATACATGATTCAAGACCGACTCTTGATAGCCCAAAGTAGATAAAAAAGTTACACTGATAAGGGGATTTGTGACTTGGAGTTCATGGTTGGTAAGCTGGTCCTGTTGAAGGTATCACCCATGAAGAGTGTGATAAATTTTGGAAGAATGGCAAACTTAGCCTGAGGTTTATTAGTCCTTCTGAGACCTTTCAGTATATTAGAGAGTTGGACTATGAGTTGTCCTTGCCTCCAAGTCTTTTAGATGTGCATCCAGTTTTCCATGTTGAATAACTACCATTCCAATGGTTCTCATGTGATTCGGTAGGACTTGATAGGTTTGGATCTGAATTTGACTTTTGAAGAGGAGCCTATAGCTATTTTGGATAAGCAAACTAGGAAGTTGAGATCTAAAGAGATAGCATATGTGAAGGTTCAGTAGAAGCATCATCTGGTTTAGGAGGCTACATGGGAGACAAAGTCGAATATGCGGAGTAGATATCCCCATCTTTTTGATAGTTCAAGTACCTTCCTTACTCTTATGTTCGAGGATAAACTTGTGTTTAAGTGGTGGATGATGTAACAATCCTCATATTGATTTTTGGATCTTTATACATTGTGATTGTTTTACCCCTTTCCATAGTTGTATTATGGTATTTGTGGTCTACGGGAGTGGGTTCCATGATTCTTGAGGTATTTGGGTGTGTTCTGATAACGCTCAAACTACACCTCAAATTAACGAGGCGTAAGCGATCGTTGTCAAGTAAAGAACCCAACAAGGTTGGGGTCGAATCCCACAGAGAATATGGTGTGCAGATTAAGACTTTAGTGAATTAGTTGACTATTCGTCAATCGTTTCCAGTAAATAAAGGGGGGGTTTGTGTAAACAAATCGCAAACAAAATAATCAATTAACTTATGGAAATAATCAGTGGGAGAGAATGAACTAGGGACGTTTCACCATGGCGTTGTAACAATGTCGATTTTAGGCTTAACCGGGTTCTTTCTATATGCTTGTCACGATGTGATTGCGTCAATTGTATCGTTTAAACGTCTCTCGACCAAATAAACAAATTTCCTTTTATCTTCTTTCGATCTCAAAAAGATGTGCTTTTTAGCTCTCAATCCTAACATCAAGTAGACTAATCCAGTTACGGCATTAATCTTTAAGACGAGAGTTGGTAGTCTCGAATCCTTGTCGTTAATCAATTTTTTCCCGGTTTTAATCTCTTTACTCAAGAAAATTAAACCTAGGCATGTTCTAATGTTTGCAACCACTAGAAAACGTGACATAAAGTATGATTAACAACGT
>QJPP01000714.1:0-23132 GCA_003996215.1 Jaltomata sinuosa
CGTAGACCTTAGATTTGGTATTTCGGGGGACTTCTAACTCTTTATATATTGAGAGAAAAGCCTCGAGACATTTGACCCAAAGTTCAGGAAATTTGTTAACAAACTTACGATATCTTTTGTCGATTTGCTTGACTTCAAACTTAAACGTGGAAATGACCGGAAGGGTCATTACAAGAAAAAGAATTAGAAATGCTAAAACAATTATATGCAAGTAAGCAACAAGAAAAAGAAAAACGTAGAGAAGAGGAACAAGAGTTAAAATTGACAAATGAAATAGAAAAATTTAAATTAAAATTAGAAGAAGAACAAGACAATCTACCAAAAATAAGCGTAGATGAAATAAGTGAAGAAAGTGATAATGATAATAATCTAGGAGAAAACTATTCGGAAACAAGTGAAACATATACCGAACTAATAGAAAAAACGGAAAAAGCAAAAATAAATCCAGAAATAAATACAGGAGATATGAGCACTGATGATAAACCAAGTACATCAGGAGTAAAGAATCCAAAGCAATTAAATCCAAGCTACTATAGGATAGACTATAATTCAT
Organism: Jaltomata sinuosa; assembly: GCA_003996215.1. NCBI lineage: Eukaryota > Viridiplantae > Streptophyta > Magnoliopsida > Solanales > Solanaceae > Jaltomata > Jaltomata sinuosa. The sequence continues at coordinate 554 of QJPP01000714.1, forward strand.
ATGATAGAAATAAAACGTTATGGGAAAAAAGGCCGAATAAGAAATGGGCACCAAGGCAGATAACTGAACAAAATAATTTTTTAGATCTAGATTGTATAATAGATATAAATAAAATAATTCAATTATGGACATGATATATCTCAAAACAATTAATAGACAATAAAATATCGATAGCTGAAACACCAGGATATATAGAAAGAACACTCATAGGAACGGTAAAATTATGGTTACAAAATATAACAAACGAAAGTCTAGAAACATTAAGAAGTGATAAAAAATACGATGGAACAGATGCTACCACAGCTACGGAAATATTATTTAAGTATGAAATAGCAATAAGAAATGAATTTGGTAGTATGGTAGTATGACGACGGAAATAGAAGAACAAAATAAAGAAAAAACTATAAACAGAAATTTAATGTCGAAATTAGCAATATGTAATATGTGCTATCTAGATGAATATACTTGTGCATTTAAAGACTATTATTACAAAGGAACATATAATCCAGATGAAAGTAAAGAAATAAGAAAATTATATTTTACTAAATTACCAGAACCTTTTAGTTTAGAAATAATAAAAAATTGGAATGAAGCAGAATTAGCAGATACCCTAGGAGCTCGAATAAAATTTTTACAAAATTGGTTTATGGAATTATGTGAAAAATACAAAGAAAATATTAAAATGGATAAAATATTAGTAAGAAATTTAGCATGTTGTAAAGATAGGACAGCACCCCAATTCGGATGCACAGATAAATATTATAAAAAACATAAGAAAATAAAAAGATATAGTAGTAAATATAAACCATATAAATCAAAATATAAGTATAAAAAAACAAGAAGAAGATATTATGTAAAAAATTACAAATATAAAAAACCATATAAAACAAAGAAAAAATTAACAGAATGTACTTGTTACAATTGTGAAAAACTAGGACACTTAGCTAAAGATTGCAAATTACCAAAAAATCCAAAGAAAAAAAATTTACTGAAATAATAATAGGAGATGATAAATATACACAAATAGAATATATAGATTATGAATTAGGGAGTGAAGACAGTATATATGAATTGTCAGAAAATGAATTATCAGAAAACGAAAGCAAAAATGATATAAATAATAATATAGAAGAATCGGAAGAAGAAAATTATGACTGAAAAAGATGTACGGATAATACAACAAGAAGAACACCAAGATGAACAATCCTCAGAACAAAAAAATAATATTTGACACCAATATATTTGAACAAATAAAGGGAAAAGAATTAGATCTAAGCATAGATAAAATATTAGAGGTACCAACAATAAAAAATTGGTTTAAAAGACAAAAAGAAGAATATTATGTAATAAGCCAAAGAGAACAGATAATAGATTGTAAATATATTAAAGGTAAAGCTAGAATACCAATCTTAAATAAAAAAGTACTAAATAAAGAAATACAAGATATAAAAGCAAAAAATCCAATAAAATACGTACATTTAGGAGGAACAGAAATACTAATAAAAGCATGTTTTAGAGAAGGAATAGATACCCCTATAGAAATATAATTAGCGGATGATAGAATTATACAACCTATAGAAAAAAGTGTAATAAGTGCAGTAAAAGGTAATCTAATATACCAAAAATTTAAATTCATAATAAGTGCAAATTATTCAGTAGCAATAGATGATAAAAATATAGATAGATCATTAGTTTTATACTGGAAAATGTCGGGAATAGAACTAGCACCAGGAAGTAAGATATTTACGACAAGATGTAAAAACTTATACATCCTTACAACAAAACATAAAATAACAGCTAGAAATAAAATAAATAGAATTAAAATAGAAAATCCATTTGAAAGAATAGTATCAGTTATAGATAATAATGATTATAGTTATGCAGAAATGGACATCGAAGAAGACTTAGAAATAGTAAAGGAAAGAATAGAAACGTCAAAACGAACAGGTAATGAAATACCAGAAACATCATCAAGAATGAGTAATCAAGAAGGATAAGTTATGTAACTCCACCAAAATTAATAGAAGAAATAAAACCATATCATTACTATATAACAGGATTAATGGATCAAAGGAAATATTTAATATTAATAAATACAGGACAACAAGAAAATTATATTGCAAGAGAATTAATACCAGAAAAAGAAATAATAACAAATGAACAACAAAATTCGGAATTACCAAAAGCATTAAGACAAATTGAAGAAACAACCGAAAAAGAATTAATTATTGGAGGAATACCAATATTAATAAATTTCAAAATATATCAAGGAGATAAAAATATCACGCTAGGAGCAAAGTGGTTAGAAAAAGTTAAACCATATAACCTAGAAGATAAGCAATTAACACTAAGTTATGAAAATAAAAAGGTAGTAATCAAAAGAACCTTAATATGATAAAATAATAAATTAACATAATAAATGACAAAAATATATATACTTGCCAAGATAATAGTAGAAGGATACTATAATAGATATTATACACCTATGATGGATACAGGAGCAGAAGCTAACATGTGTAAACATAATTGTCTATCAGAAGATAAATGGGAAGAATTGAAAACACCCTTAGTAGTAACGGGATTTAACAATGAAGGAAGTATGATAACACATATAGCAAGGAATATAAAAATACAAATATGGAATAAAATACTAACCATAGGAGAAATATATAGTTATGAATTTACAAATAAAGATATATTGCTAGGAATGTCATTCTTAGATAAATTATTCCCACATACTATAACAAAGACACATTGGTGGTTTACTACCCCATGTGGACAAAGAGTAGGAGCAAAAAGAGTAAATAATAAATTAAGAAAAACAACACCATGGATCAAAGGAAGTGAGAAAATTACCCAAAAACTAGAAAATATAATACCAAGTAACCATAAAATAGAAATAATCATATTTTCTATAAATAAGATAAAACTACTCCAAGATAAATTAGAACTACTATATAATGACAACCCCTTACAAGGATGGGAAAAACATAAAACAAAAATAAAAATTGAACTAATAGATGAAAATAGTATAATAATGGAAAAACTTTTAAAATATAATTTTACGGACCTAACAGAATTTAAAATGCATATACAAGAATTATTAGACAATAAATACATACAAGAAAGTAACAGCAAATACACTAGTCCAGCATTTATAGTGAATAAACACAGTGAACAAAAACGAGGAAAAAATGGTTATAGATTATAGAAATTTAAATGCAAAAATAAAAACATATAATTATCGAATACCAAATAAAATACTAAAAATCAGACAAATACAAGGATATAACTATTTTAGTAAATTTGACTGCAAATCAGGATTTTACCATTTAAAATTAGAAGATGAATCTAAGAAACTAACAGCATTTACGGTACCACAAGGATTTTACGAATGGAATGTATTACCCTTTAGATATAAAAACGCACCAGGTAGATACCAACATTTTATGGACAGCTACTTCAACCAATTAGAAAATTGCATAATATATATAGATGCTATACTATTATATTCCAGGACAGAGGAAGAACATATAAAATTATTAGAAAAATTTATACACATCATAGAAATGTCAGGAATTAGTTTAAGTAATAAGAAGGCAGAAATAATGAAAAATCAAATAGAATTCTTAGGTATACAAATAGATAAAAATGGAATAAAAATGCAAACGCATATAGTACAAAAAATAATTAATTTAAATGAGACACTTGACACAAAAAAGAAGCTACAATCATTTTTAGGATTAGTCAACCAAGTAAGAGAATATATCCCTAAATTAGCAGAAAACTTAAAACCACTGCAGAAAAAATTAAAGAAAGATGTAGAATACCATTTTGACGAAAAAGATAAAATGCATATAAAAAAGATTAAAACTTTGTGTAAAAAACAACCAAAACTATATTTTCCAAATGAAAAAAGGCAATTCACATACATAGTAGAAACTAATTCTAGTGATCACAGTTATGAAGGAATTCTCAAATATAGATATGATAATGAAGAAATTGAACATCATTGTAGATATTATTCGGGATCATACACGGAACCACAATTAAAATGGGAAATAAATAGAAAAGAACTATTTGGGTTATATAAATGTTTGATAGCATTTGAGCCATATATTGTTTATAACAAATTTATTGTAAGAACAGATAATATGCAAGTAAAGTGGTGGATAACGCGAAAAATACCAGACTCGGTGACAACGAAGGAAATAAGAAGGCTTGTATTAAATATACAAAATTTTACATTTACAATTGAGGTAATAAGGACTGACAAAAATGTTATTGCAGACTACCTATCAAGACAAAGGTATCCAAACTGAGCCAGAAGATAATACAATGAATAAGATACTCGAAGCCATTACTACACTTTGTACTAAAGTGGATAGTATGGATGAAGAGATAAAAAAGCTAAAGACTAATGAAGTTAATCTGAAGTCTAAGGCTAAAGATAGCAGTCCCCAGGAAGACTATAAACATCCGGAGCTAGAAGGAGACGTTGGGAAACTCCGAAAAACCCAAAACAATTTATTTGCTAATAATGCAGGTACAAGTGCAGGTACAAGCGGACAACCTACAAAACCACAATACAAAAATACCAATTTAAATACAATGTTCACAAACCCATTTACTCAAAAAATACAAAGACCAGTTATGGTACCACCCCAAATAAATACATACGCATCAAGTTTACAACAAGAGAAAAAGATATACAACCATTTGTCCCAAAACTACATACAAAACATATACAAAATCCAGACATATTTAAACCTAAACCCAAGATCAGTTACAACTACAGACCCAACCCAAGACTATATAACCCAAAAATTACAAGGATATAACAGACTTATCGCACAGCCAAAGACAAATTCGAACTTAGTCAAAACATGTTACCATTATGGACTACTTAGTACAGTATATACATATGACGGAGAAGAGCTACAAGGAATACCAGAAATACACCAAGCATTTCTAACCTACAAAAGAGTTACAAAAGGAAATTTATTCTATGTGAAAATTTATACAGCACCAGCAGAGATATTATATGACGAGATAAAACCAGTGATCCAAGTTGTAAAACTGGGATTGACAAAAAACATGATATTACCAGACGATATAATAACACAACCAGAAATACCTATGATCGAAATACCCAATTTCTATGCAAACAAACGAATTATTGGAATTTCAACCATTATTCAAGAGCTAGCAGATAATTATTTAAATGGAAACGCGATATGGAGCTACTATGCCAGAGACCAATTAATGATTTATTCAAATTCAAGAAGTGTAAGAGAAGAAGATATGGAAGAAGTCCTACAATGGATATTATCATTACTTAGACCAGAAGAGAAACCGACGACAAGAGCATTGAAGAATGAATTTATTTCTCAAAATCTATTAACAAGATACTGCAAGATAATTAGTCATAAATATCCAGATCATCGTTGTACAAAATGCAATGGAGGAGATATGACAGAGATACCAGATGTACAGCTGGAATGAAAATATGTGGAAAGGAGAAAAGGAAGATACGTGGAAGAGACAAAAAGCAAGAAGATACGTGGAAAGAAAGAAAAGAAGGCAAAAATGAAGTTTGAAAAAATGTAAAAGTTGCATAAAGTCTTGCCTACCTTAAATATAAGTAGGTAAATGTCCCTGTCAGCTATTTATACCGCATTGTAAAAAGCCATAAAATAATGGACAGATGTAAAAATAGGAATAGTATAATTTTTGTTTTATTATAAAAAGTCGTAAAGTAAATAGTAAGAGTCATTCATGAACAGTAAAGGTCGTTTATGAAAGGTCATTTGTGAATAGTAAGAGTCATATGTAAATAGTAAGAGTCGTTTTTTCCTTCTATAAAAGGAGGGAAGAGGATGTAGGATAGGATATGAGCAATCAGAAGAAAAAAGCATCAGAAAAAATCCCTCACCTCTTAATTCCTCACTTGTAAAAAAAAAAAAACCTTCCATATACATAAATAAAATATATCTTTCAAGAAAGCTATGGAGCATCTAGACGAGCTAAAAAATCAGGTATACTTATTCATAGTCATGTATAGCTAAACTTTTATATTCCTTATAATCTCTTTTATATCATAATTGTTTATCATGTTTTAGTACTGTTATAAAGAACATCTTAAGAAGGCTTGCCATGGATAAATATTGCTGAGAGTAGTTAAGCCCAGACTATGCCATCCTAAAGTCGAAACCGGTAGGCAAGGAGGCCGTTTAGGGGAGTAGACAGAGTTGAGGCGCTGTTAGGGTAAACGATTGAAGCAAGAAAAGCATGGTAGTGGCTAGAAGAGATTGTTCAAAATAACTCATTAAAAGATGATAAACTTTATGATAAACAAAGAGATAAGAGGGAATATGTTTAGTAAAAAACATGACAAGAATAAATATCGATTTAATGAGCAATAATACGTACCTAATAAATGATAATAATAATTATAAAATACTCATATTATATATCCTTAAACAACTTAATAACGATATTAGGAGAAAAATTTACGATATTTTAGTTACTTTTGAGATAATAGAAATAATGGAACAAAGATGGACAGAACTAATTATACCAGATGATATAGATAACTTAGATTTATACGAACTAGATTTATATTCGGATCAATAAAAGCATTTAACCAAAATATGAATACAGAATCATTTGAAAAATGGAGACACACCAAAGAACTAATAGATTTCCAAATATACCTAATAAAACAAAATTTAGATATTTATTTAGAAACAGGAGATACTAAAATTTTAAAATATATCAAAAATAATATAATAAACCTTCAAAAATCACATACAAAAGAAAAACAATTATATGAAGCAACTTTCTCACATAAAAATAAAAATAACAGCAAATAATGGACTCAACTACGAAAATGGATGAATCTACCCACGACTTAAAAATAATAAGTAACCCTCAAAATACCAAATATTCTTTAAAGATAAAATATTAATCACTATCATTAAAACAGTTAATCTTAACAGAGATTTACAACAAATTATACTTGATAAAATTATTAATTCTACAGAAGATTTTTGGCCATACTAATCAGATATATATCCAGATATAGACTCAATTAAAAATAATGAATAAAAACACTTCCGCACACATACCGCGCACTGGCACTCCAAAAATGTGCTTAGCAAACAATTGAATCTTAATTAATACTATTAACGTTAAATAAATGCGATTCGTAACAAAGAGTTGAACTTTGTTTTATAACTAAAGACTAGAATTAACGATGATGTAAAACTTCGGATTGTAAACAATATACGGAGAAATCCAGGGTGGAGGCAATTACTACACAATCATGATTAACTATGATTCATAGCCGGTGTTAATGTCTATCGTGATTGTTGATTTACGGGGTTGATATTATAACCCGGGAATGGTCATCCTCTAAGTCATCTATCCAAATTAATCTTACACTTACATCATTGAGCGAGGATGTGAATCTTTAACTTGGATGCATTTATCTATCTTCCCATTTTATTAACCAAGTGGGGAGTTTAGGTATATCTCTATCCTAACCGCAAATCATACTTCACAATTGCTAACTAACAACAAAAGATATGATCCTCACCTCCTACGTTCTTCATTCTATCTCTTAACTCCTATGGTTAATTCATTTTGAGACTTGGTCGTATCCTACAGTTCATGACGCTTTAGAATAGTTAAACTAAGAATATAAGAACAATCACAAGACATGATAAACAATAAACCAACTAAGTATCCATAATCCAACAATCATGTTGTAGCCTCAACACTAGAAAGAGGGTGTTTAGCCACTCATAATCTAATTTGCGATTACAAAAGTGTTGTAGTTCATACAAGAATTAATTAAAGAAAAGGAAGAGATTAAGAACCCTAAGGCAACCTTCTCCTTGTGTTTTTGCAATTCAAAGTCGTCCAAAGAAATTTACAATTGAAACTAGGTGTCCTATTTATAGTGGGGGATCAATTTCATGTGTCGGGAACAAGGTCTGTGTCACCCTAACCATCGTGGAGCCTAATCTCCGTGGCACCTTGGCCATCATAGAGCCTAAGCTCCATAGCAAGTTGTCCATAGCGGAGGGCCACTGTCGTGGCACACTTCCATTGTGGCAGATCACTTATTTGGGCAGTTTTCAAGCTGCTCCACCTCCGTGCCACGACCATAAAATGGAGCTTAGCCTCCGTGGCATGGGGGTGGTTCTTTTGATGTCCATTTTCAGTCCTACAAACTCTTTCCATCTTGCTTTAATTTCCCATGGCTTGTAGCTTGTTAGTATGCTCCAATTAGCTTCCATAACCCCTCCAAAGGTCTCCTACAAGAGCTCACAACACGCATAAGTCCATACGACACAATAAATCTTATCAAAGTAAACTAGAATAGGCATCGCCCACGCTAGCAAAGCTAGTTTCCTCGTCTAAACTCTATTTGATTCTTTTAACTTATTATTTGTTCCAAATGCAACACAAACACTATAAACAAGCACGTTAGTCATGAAGTACATATGTTACACACTAAATACCTCAATAGTGTATCAAGTTATCCTCAAAACTAAGCTAAACGTGCATAGATAATGACCCTTAGGTGTTAAAATATGCCTAAGATCACCACCCCACACTTAAAGCCTTGTTCATCCTTGAACAACTCTCTATACTAATCACACCTTAGGAAGACTCCATCACAACACCAAGATGCTCAAGCTAGGACTATGACAATCCCATGAATAGCAAGTTCTACATTAGGCATGCCATATTACAATTTGAATCACATGAACACTACTTCAAAACATCCTAGCCTCAAGAATTGATTCTTATCAGTTGACAAACTCATGCATAGTACTCAACAAAGAGATCATATAAGCCACCTATCTATCATCAAAGAATCACCCTCACCACGAGAGAGGTACCCATATTTTCTCACACATATGCAAGTTATCACACGAATGGGTGTAGGAATCATATTTTGCTCACTCTCACAAAGAATTCACAAGTCACATAAGATGAACCATAGGCTTGCCCGTAGTGTAGTACTCCACTAATATCAAAATATCAGAGCTCAAGATCAAGTAGGACTTTAAGGGTTGTAATGTACGCTTTGGGATGGGCCAGAGCTATTTGGTCAAGAATAGTGACTATCATTCCTAAGCGCCTTAATACATCACATTTTTCATCAAACTCATCTCCAACAAACCTATTATTACACCAATATTATCTTCCCAACTCTCTTTTGTTTTTGCCCCATCTTTTTAAACTAGATTACACATCTTTAGTAGGGAGTATTTGCTATCACCACACGATTTACTTCTTTTCATTGCATTACTCCCTAACAACCAACACATAAACATTTTTATCACACCATAAGTTATTTTATTGGTACTTCAAACTTCACTTTTTCCTTCTTCAATTTTTCAACTCCTTAACATCTTAATTTTTCAACTAAAGCGGTTAGGAGTTTTGGATCAAATTGTGGGCAATTGAAAGAAAAGGAATAAGATATATACGAGGCTTCCAAAGAATAGGCTAAAGGCTCAACAGAGCTAGCTAAGGTTATGCACAAAAGGGTAGACAAAGAGGGTATAAAACATGGCTATCAAAGAAATGACTATATCACCTCCTAAAACTCAACATTCTTTATTTTTCTTTGCAAACATACGGGGCAAGTTCTAGACACCACAATGTAACATGGAATAACAAAAAACTCACTCACACATGGCACATGTTCAAATCAAGTAGGCTACCTATAGATTCTCAACCAACCAATCACTTGAATTCACATTTAAGCCAGCATCACACAAGAGTCAAATAAAACAGACTAGGTGTCTCACGATGGTCGTTCAATTTTTTTTTTCAAAACCATGCCATAGAATTCAACACCAACTTGCAACAAGTAGTCATGTGTAGCACCTAGCACGAGCATCTACTTCTAAAAACAAAAAAATTAAATTTACTCCTAAAAATAAAAAAGGGATACTGGGTTCAAAAGGCTTCCCCCCGGAAAAGAACCAAATAGAAAAATCAAGGGGTGGGGGAAGTGTGCTTCTACTAAATAGACCAAATAGAAAAGAAACCAATAAAGATAAAATATTTTTGTATCAATTTAATCAAAAATGTGCAAATAAATAAAAATAGACACCCTACAACGCACTTCACCCTAAAAAAATGAAAGATTCCCACCCCACACTTCAAACCATACTTTGTCCCCAAAGTATAAATTAAAAGTAAGGCTAGAAATACTCCCTGAGGCCTCTAGGCCTAGCTAGTAGCATCATGTCCATCAAAAGGGGTCTGGAGGAACCCACACTTAGTGTTTTCTATGCTCCTTAGCTCAGATATTAGGTACTCAGACTTCCCTTCAACATGTTGACACAATACAAAAACAACACCAAAAGTGATACTAAAGAAAAACTAAAAAGAATAAAAATACTACCTAAACTTGGGTTGCCTCCCAAGTAGAACCTTATTTACCATTGCGGCATGACCCAGATCACAACTCTCAGTCCTATTCTCTCATCCTCTTCCTCCTACTCAGGGCCCATCTTTTTCTTCTTTTCAGACTTCTTGGGTGCTCATGCTCAAGGTCTAGGCCTTTCCTTACACCTAGCTTTTCAGTATTTCATTCAGGTCCTTGAGATTCAGGCTCTTTGGGCAAATTTAGCAGCTCTATGAGAGAGTTCAAAGAGCTAATCAGAGGTATGATTTTATCCACCCTACACTCATCCACCTATATAGATGTGATCATGCATATATCCTTGTAGTGTGAGGGTGTGTTGAGTGTTGTGTACACTCTGAAGGTCACCTCTTCATCATTCAGCCTTATCTTGAGTGTGCCCTCTCTTAATCAATCACTGCTCCACCGGTAGCCAAGAATGGACGTCCTAATATGATTGGTACCTTTTCATATGCCTCATAATCAAGAGTAATAAAGTCAGCTTGAATAATAAACTTACCAACCTTGATTAGAACATCCTTTATGATTCCTTCGGGGACCACTCTAGTTCTATCTTCCATCTATAGAACAACTGAGGAAGGCCTTGGCTTCCCTAACCCAAGAGTTTTAAACAATGATAAAGTCATCAAATTTATGCTTGCCCCCAAATAACTCAAGGCCTGGATCACATCACTTTCACCAATTTGTATGGGGAGGGTGAAACTCCCAGGGTCCTTAAGATTTTTGGGTATCTTGCTCATGACTACAGAACTGCACTCTTCAGTAATTTCCACAGTCTCAATGTCTTCCAACTTTCACTTATTCGCCACTACATCTTTCAAGTATTTTGCATACTTAGGAATTCTCTACAAAACATCTAACAAAGGAAGGTTAATGTGAAGTTCTCTGAACGTGTCAAAGAACTTCTTAAAATAGAAATCCTTTGTTGCTTTCTTAAGCCTCTATGGGAATGGTGGTGGTGGTTTATTGTGAGGCTGCTCAATCGACTTCTCATTAGGGCACTCAAACTTCCCTTTTTTTCTAGCTTCTTTCAACTCCACCTGCTTTTCTGTCTGCTTGGAAGTGATCAACTCTTCTTGCACCTTGTGATTTTTCTTTGGGGATGCATCAGTTAAACTCTACCACTCATCAAGGTGATTGCCATCACTTTATTTGGATTTTCTGTATCATTTGGCAAACCCCCTTGAGGTTTTGTATTATGCGCATGAGCTAGCTATCCCATTTGAACTTCTAATGTCTTTGTGGCTAATTACTGATTTTTTATGTCAGCAGGCATCTTTGCTTGCTCAGCAAAAATATGTTCTTGATTAGCCATGATCTTCTTCAACATATCCTCAATATTACTGGCTTAAGTGTTGTTCTACGTACCTTGCTGCTGTTGAGCCTGATTACTGCCCCAAGAGTAGTTAGGCTGACCCTGCCAATTTTGGTTGTAGGCATTGCCATAGTTTAGATTTCCTTTCTGTGCATTACCTACAAAGTTTACCGACTTTGGATTCTCTCCACATAATTCTGCCGAAGGACCACTCAACCCGCAAGTTTTGCACAAAGTATGAACCTGTTGCACTGTATTTAATTGAGCCTGAGGTTGAGTAGCACTCAACTTGTTGAATTGAGCCATTATTTAGGTTTGAAAAATGGCCAACTGTGTCGCTAATGCTGTAACACTATCTAACTCAATCGTACCTTCTGCCTTCTTCACTGTATTTATGTACATGTCACTATTCCACTCTAGATTCCCTTGTGCGATACAGTTGAGGATAGTATATAACTCATCATATGTCTTCTCCAAAGATTGACCACCTACCGCTGAATCTAGCAAAATCTTTGTATTGTGATCAAGACTTTCAATACAGGTGTGAGCTAATACCTCATTAATCTGCTGGTGATGCAGGCAATCCCATAGAAGAGACTTGAATCTCTCCCATGCATGATAGATATTCTCGTCTGGTTTCTTCTGGAAGCATAGAATCTCACTTCTTAAAACTTTGCAATTTTGCCTAATGAGAAGAATCGGATGAGAAACTTCTTTGCTAGATCATCCCATGTTGTGATCGAATTTAAAGGTTCTTCCTTCAACCATTTATTTGCTTCTCCAAATAGTAATAATGGGAAAAGCGTTTGTCACGCCCCGAGGCTACCTCCTAGACATAAGACGGGACCTAAGACCACAAGTGCCCAAAGATAACCCTTGGTCATAGCATAACTCAGGTATATCAAATAAGCATAGTGGAAGCATAATAGAAACTAGATAACTCAATCCATAGGATAAAATCAAGATGAACATGATTCGAAGAAGATTCGAATACTGTCTATGTCTGAAAAGCCTCTAAACTGTCAAATAGAGTTGATGAGACAAGACCCCCAACTAACTTAAAAATCTGAAAGAAGATAGACAACATAACTATGGTAATACTAGTCCTCGAAGAATGAGGACTCACTAACAGAATCTGGATACCCGGCTTCATCTAGCCACGAGCCTGATGAGGAGTACCTGAATCTGCATCATCAAGAGGATGCAGCGCAAGATAAGCATCAGTACTATAGGATGTACTGAATATGTGAGATAAACAGGAATCTGAGATAAACATGTTAAATAAACTTGTAAAGCTGAAATAATGCTATAAGTGTAAGATTGAAATGCAAGAGACTTAATGCAATGCCAAACCAAGATATAATAGATATCATAAGTAATCATAATAGTTCTGAAATCTGAAGGCAAAGAGTCAATGCATTTTAAAATATGTTAATGTTTCTGTGGGAGGTTCTCTAACCGACATAGACCATGTGAGCTACATGGAATCTGATGTATATGCCCCATCGAAAGGACCCAATATACCTTGCCATGGTATAAAGGCATGACTGTGGCGTGATCACTAAATTTGATGACTAACTAAGAGGACTTAGAACCTACTGGGGCATGTAGTTCTGGGACTAAGGGTACTCTCACCCTGTCCAACTCGATGCTAAATACTACTCCCAAAATAATACGTATAGCTCATATAATACCGATGCATATCTAGATACAGAACTGATCATAACTAATGACATATCTAATGTCAAATCTATTCATAAAGCATAGAGACATATCTGATGTCATACAATTTAATATTATGAGTCTTAAAGTTTTGCAAAACCATAATTCAAGATGTACTTTCTTTTCTAAAATCATAGCTTGAAGAATTAGGCATGCATTTTCATGAAAACAGAGGTCATGCTATCTAAACATACCAATTTTACTCGAAGACATGCAATTCAAAGGAATCATGCTAAAATTCATACTTACCATATGGGATTTTGAATACACTTATAAAACTTCAATTAAAGAATGGGTAATAGATGAGAAATCATGAATTGAGGCTTTAAAACAAAACCCATAACATTTCCCCAATTTGGGTAAGAAACCCTAATTTTATAAGTTGCTAAATCAAAGTAATGTTTTGGGGATTTGGGATTATGGGTGAGAGAAAGCCCTTAATAAATACCCACGTACCTTGATTGAAGCTAACCCAACTAAAATTGAAAATAAAAGGAGACTTGAACTTGGAGCTTGAAGGAGTTCTTTTCCCAATTTGGTAGATGAATGAGGTAATGAGAAGGGACATAGGCTAATAAGTTTATAAATCATGCTAACAATGGCCAAAATGACCTCACTTAGGAGTCAAAAGGGTGGATAATAACTAAAATACCACGAATCACGTATGGATTCCACGAGTCATAGACCAAACCATGGCTCGTGGTTCCTGGCCACAGAGTCAGGCTGCAGAAGGCAAACCATGAGTCAACAGGATGACTCGTCAACTGGACTATGACCTGTAGACCTGATCCATAGTTTTAGGCTCAACATTCAAGCTGCAGATGAGTAACTACGAGTCAACAGGACGGGCCGAAGAATGAACTACAGTCCGTAGACCTGAGTCGTAGTTCCTGGGGAAAGTACTAATCTCTGGTTTAGATTCCACGAGTTGACAGTATGGTCCGTGGTCCAAACTATGATCCGTAGAATCAACCCATGGTTCGTAGACCAGAATTTGAACTCCAGGAGTCAAACCACGGTTCCATTCCAAGTCTCGTGGTTCTAAGCATGGTCCGTGGTTTGGATTCGTAATTCCTGGAAAAATGAAATTTTTCAGAGGTTTAAACGTAGAAAGTTGGTTTGATTTCTGAGATGTTACAGCGTGAGACTCACATAGTCTATGGAGACTCCTGCGGGGATGAAAGTGTTACTAATCTCCAGAAATTTTTGTAGATGAACATGTGGATCCTCATGTGACAAGCCTGTAAATTGCCCGCTTGTGTGCAACAATTGCTCCATATTTTTCTTTAGTTCAAATCTATCTCCTGCAGTTGGCTTCTGAATGCAGGAGGTCACATTTGTTGTGAGTGGGATTGCCACTTCGTGCACTGTCATACGAGCTGGTGGTGGTTCCTCTGCCATAACTGCAGGAATGGTCTCAGCCGGTTGAACTTGCCGATTTTTCTCAAGAAGTATTGCTTCTCTCAACGCGTGGTGAAAGTATTTTCCAAGTTCAGGAAGTGGGTCAACTAGTTCCTTTTCCCTTGCTAGCTTGCCTAATATTATACCATGTACTTGCAAGTTTATTAGCTAAGATCAAGTTGTTAGCACTTATAGAACAAATTAGTAAAAACAAAAATCAGACGGTTGCTAATTTTTCAAGTCCCCGGCAACGGTGCCAAAAACTTGTTGTGTCCCAGTGCACACGCAAGTGTACATGGTTGTGCAAGTAATATAGTGGCTCTTGCAAGCCGAATATCAATCTCACAGTGACTTGTGCTTAGCAAACAATCTAATCTTAATTAGTACTATTAATGTTCAACAAATGTGATTCGTAACTAATAGTTGAACTTTGTTTTATAACTAAAGACTGGAATTAACGATGATGTGAAACTTTGGATAGTAAATAATATATGGAAACATACAGGGTCGAGGCAATTACTACACAATCATGCTTAACTATGGTTCATAGCCGGTGTTAATATTTATCGTGATTGTTTATTTACGGGGTTGATATTATAACCCGGGAATGGTCATCCTCTAAGTCATCTATCTAAATTAATCTCATAACTACATCGTTGAGCGGGGATGTGAGTCTTTAACTTTGATGCATTTATCTATCTTCCCATTTTATTAACCAAGTGGGGCATTTAGACATTTCTATATCCTAACCGCAAATTATACTTCACAAATGCTAACTACCAACAAAATATATGATCCTCACCCCTACGTTCTTCATTTAATCTCTTAACTCCTATGGTCAATTCGTTTTGAGACATGGTTGTATCCTAAAGTTCATGATGCTTTAGAATAGTTAAACTAAGAACATAAGAACAATCACAAGACATGATAAACAATAAACCAACTAAGTATCCATAATCAAGCAATCATTTTGTAGCCTAAACCCTAGAAAGAGGGTGTTTAGCCACTAATAATCTAATTCGCAATTCACAAAGTGTTGTAGTTCATACAAGAATTAAGTAAAGAAAAGGAAGAGATTGAGAACCCTAAGGCAGCCTTCTCCTTGTATTTTTGCAATCCAAAGTCGTCCAAAGATGTTTACAATTGAAACTAGGTGTCCTATTCATAGTGGGGTATCAATTTCACGCGTCGGTAACAAGGTTCGTGTCACCCTAACCATCGCGGAGCCTAACCTTCGTGGCACCTTTGTCATCGCGGAGCTTATGATCCATGGCACGCTGGCCATAGCAGAGGGCCACTGTCATGGCATGCTGCCATCATGTAAGCTCACTATTTCGGGCATTCTTCAAGATGCTCCACCACCGTGCCATGCCCATAAAATGGAGTTTAGCCTCCATGGCATGGGGGTTGTTCTTTTGACGTCCATTTTTGCTCCTACAAACTCTTTCTATCTTTCTTTGATTTCACATGGCTTGTAGCTTGTTAGTATGCTCAAATTAGCTTCCATAACTCCTCCAAAGGTCTCCTACAAGATCTCACAACACCCATAAGTCCATACAACACAATAAATCTCATCAAAGTAAACTAGAATAGGCATCGCTCACGCTTGCAAAGCTAGTTTCCTCGTCTAAACTCTATTTGATTCGTTTAACTTATTTTTTGTTCCAAATGCAACCCAAACATTATAAACAAGCATGTTAGTCATGAATTACATCCGTTACACACTAAATACCTTAATAGTATATCAAGTTATCCTAAAAACTAAGCTAAACTTGCATAGATAATGACACTTAGGTGTATAAATACGCCTAAGATCATGGTGTTGGCCCTAGTAAAGAGGCTGCAGATGATGAGGTAGCAGCTAATGATGATGATGAGGCATAGTCCTCCAGGGAGTTGCCCCTTTCTTTCCCTACATGAGATTGAAAGCATTGAGGGTAATGCTTCTTTTTATGGGGGGAGGTGACACTATTTTATTTTTGTTGGTTACCCGTTATTGGGCTTGAGATATTTTTATTGCCCTTGTCGGGCCTTGGTGACATTTTTTATTTCCTTGACAGATTTTATTTGGCCCTTGTCGGTCATATTTGGATGATTGTGATGATATTGCCCTTGCCGGGCCTTTTCTTTATGTTGTGTTTTGTTTTGAGCTTAATTGTTCCCTTACCGGGCTTGATTTTTATTTGTGATTGTTTTTCCAGGTTAGTATTACACGCCTCATTATTTTTCTACCCGTGCTTGCAAATGCGCTAAAGGCCTACGCCGAGGCTGGTTTTCCATATGATTCATGAGCGCGCAAATTGGTTATCGCCGTTGTCACGACCTGATTTCTCGGTCATGATGGCACCTACAACCCCCGGTAGGTGAACCAATCCCTGTAGCCCAGAACAGCTAGTAATGGGCTACTATCTAACAAATAAGAGAACAAGACGAATAAAGTAGATAATATGAATGTAAATATATACAAATGCGGAAAACTAAACAAAACCCCAAGAACTGGTATCATAGTACAGAGCCCAACTACATACATGGAGTACAAGTAAACCAAAACTATATATACATATGTCTCTGAATGGAAATAGAGTACATGAATCAAAAGATAAACTAAAGCTAAGCTCCGATCGCCAAGAGCTCACCCTCAGCCTGAAGTAGTCCTCAACAGATCTCCAAGCACGAATCTCAATGATCTACCGGCGATGGCCCACACTAGGATCTGCACCCAAAGATGCAGGGGTAGGGGTGAGCACCAAATGCGAAGCATAAGGTACCCAGTAGGTATCATAGGCCGACTGGGCACATATAAGATAAAAGAGCAGTAATAGACAGAATAGAAGCAATCAGTCACAGAAATCAACGAAAGGTACACAGGAACTAGCCCAGAGGGAAAACAACAGAACCACATGTGAGGCTAGTAAGCAGAATATACACATCATAGACACAGGTGAAAGTAAGAAACAACGCACCTGGAATCCTTGCAACAACAGTGTATACAAAATAAGTTTACGGAATGGACGGTATACCGGTAACCTCAAGTGTAAGAGGAAGGGAGAAAGAATAATAATAGGCATGCTCAAGACATGAATCAATACTCAACTAATCATATCAACCTCAAATCCAGAACCTAACACCCTAGCAGTACCAATCTCATACTTATCCATAATAGAGAACAACTCTGTAAATAAATAGCAAAAGTCTACCTACAGTCCCTCGGCCGCCCATACAACCGAGGAACACACACAAGTGAAAACAAACCCTCCGGCATCCCATACTACCGGAGCGTACAATCAGCAAACAGCAAACAAGGGTGGAACCTCGAACCATGAATGATATGATGCATGAAGATCTCAAGTGCTATAGTATCTCTGTATGTACCTCCTCCGGCGCCGATCCGGCCCAGCAGGTAGGTTCCATGGAAGGTCTCTGCACGTATACCTCTACTCCCCCGTATACCCCTCTTCCGGCACACGCAGCTCGTAGCTCCTGGCCCGGATAGCAAGGTCCATGGAGGTCCTCGACCCCATACCAAAACTCAGTATCAGAATCACGTATCAAGATAGAGTCCCAGTCTCAATATCAAGATATAGAACCAGTCTCGAATATGCATGCCCAGACCCTGTCCAGGACTAAAATAGTAGGAAAATATCTGAAAAACCCCTCCAAGGGTGCCCGGGCGTCGCCGGGTCTAAACAGTAAAAAGTCATCTCATGTGCTCGGTCCAACCGAAGCTAAAAATCATCTCAAGTAGTAAGAAAACTCATCTAGTACTCCGGCCCTGCCGAGTCTCGTGATAATAGTAAAACTGATGATTTTAAACCACAAGTGAAATCAACCATTTCCAAATCATTTCCATCAAAAACGACCCCCCCGGGCCATGCAAGGTTTAGAAAACAGTGTCAGTAGGCCCAAAGCCAAAACCACTGTAAAACATCGATAAAACCTCTTTATATGCATGGAAATGATATGCTCACGCACAACAATAGCTGCCCAACAGCTTACAATCAACCTACCGACCCTGCACAGGCCCACAGCTACTCAGCAAGCATAACCAGCCTAGAAGGATAATTCTATGCCCGGGACTCGCGGACATTCCCAAAATCCCACCTTCTATGTTCCAGAGTCAATAAGGCCCTCACAGGACCGCAAGGGTAAATAAATAAAATATATCGCCAAATACTACAAACAACGGAGGAATAAAAATAGCGGACATGAATAAAGCGGTCAAGGTTTGTGGTACCAACCTAATAAACCAACCCAAGGATGCCCATTAATACAATTTTATTCTATATATACGGAGTCTGGGGAAATTAAACCGTAACCTACCTGTCGTCCGACGACAAGCTGCTGGAACACGATGTCCAAGCTCGAACCACTCCGAGAAAATCCAAAACTAAATCGGAATCGGAATTTGGGAAGGAATAACTTGACAAGATAATTGATTTACTTTATCAACTATATTTTTCTCACCACAAAACCTCACACGTGGAAGAGTATTTGATAATGTGCAAAGTTGTATGAAATAAGTAATATATATATATGCATAACTTTCAGCAAAGTTACTTAAATATATGTAAGTGGATATGCTGCCACCTTTCCATCCACTATTGTTGCCTTCACCTTCCACTTACACGTGGGGGTGGAGGTGGCAACCACTTTCCCTCCGTTAGATATATATTCGGGTATTGCATAAATTCGTGGTAAAATAATTATAGTATTTTAAATATACCATAATTATTAGAAAATTATTTCCAATAAAACCTACTATATTATAATAATAAATTTTAACATAAATAAATTTACTATCTCCGTTAAAATATTACGGAGTATAAAAACTTTATAAAATAAATACTTAAACACTTATGTCGTATCAAAAATATTTTCCAAAGGGTATAATAATATAATTTTTACCAAATTACACTTTTAAATAAATATTTCAAATACACGCACGATGCTAATAGACTTCTTAAGTTTAGGCTCGTAATTTGCCTACGCACGATTTTGATATTCAAGAATTATCTCGGGATCCTCCCTTATATTTTATCACTGTTTCGGAACTGAAATGGCATTTTAAAACGTAAAATTGAAGCTTAAATCGGGTTAAACCCGACCCGATTCGCGACCCGGTTCGCAACCCCGTTTCCTGCCAGACAGTCCGCGGTAAAACAGTCATAACTCTTTACTCCGAGATCCGTTGGACGTGCGGTTTTGTGCGTTGGAAACTAGACTCGTAGACCTTCGATTTGGTATTTCGGGGGACTTCTAACTCTTTATATATTGGGAGAAAAGCCCTGACACATTTGACCCAAAGTTCAGAAAATTGTTAAAGGTCTTACGATATCTTTTGTCGATTTGCTTGACTTCAACACTTAACGTGGAAATGACCGGATGGGTCATTACATTATCCACTACTAAAAAGGACTTTCGTCCTCGAAAGTCAAGGTCAAGAGGGTACCTGAAGGCTAAAATAGCCGCGAATACTGAACCCGCATATCTCTCTCGGTCTCCCAGGTAGCCTCCTCGACTGGACGGTGCCTCCACTGAACCTTAACAACCGGGATCTCTCGAGACCTCAATCTCCTGACATCTCTGGCCAAAATAGTTGTCGGCTCCTCAACAAAGGCTAAACCCCCATCCAACTGAACTGAATCCCACTGCAACACATGAGACTCATCTGGGATATACCGACGCAGCATCGAAACATGAAACACAGGATGTATAGCTGAAAACATCGGAGGTAAAGCTAACTGATAGGCAACGCTACCAACCCTCTGCAGAATCTCAAACGGCCCAATGTACCTGGGACTAAGCTTGCCCCGCCTACCAAATCTCATCACGCCCTTCATGGGCGATACACGGAGAAACACCACGTCACCGACACTAAACTCCAAGGCACGAAGCCTACGATCAGCATAACTCTTCTGCCTGCTCTGAGCTGCCCGAAGTCTGTCCTGAATCACTCGGACTCGGTCTAAGGAATCTCGAAGCATATCTGTGCTCTGTGGCCCAACACTAGAACCATCAAACCAACCTACAGGTGATCTGCAACGCCTGCCATACAAAGCCTCAAAAGGTGCCATGCCGATACTCGAATGGAAGCTGTTATTATAAGCAAACTCTGCCAAGGGAACAAACTGATCCCATGAACCTCCAAAGTCAAGAACACAGGCTCGAAGCATGTCCTCCAAAATCTGAATCGTCCTCTCGGACTGGCCATCTGTCTGAGGGTGAAAAGCGGTACTAAGATGAACCTCTGTACCCAACTCTCGCTGAATAACCCTCCAAAACTGAGATGTAAACTGGGTGCCGCGGTCTGAAATAATAGAAGCTGGGACCCCATGCAATCGAACAATCTCACGAAGGTAGATCTGAGCTAACCTCTCTGCACCATAAGAAGTCTGAACCGGCAAGAAATGTGCTGACTTAGTCAGCCTATCAACCATCACCCATATGGAATCAAACCTCTGAGAAGTACGAGGTAAACCAACAACGAAGTCCATAGTAATCCCTTCCCACTTCCATTCAGGAATGGGAAGTCGCTGCATCACACCACCAGGTCTCATGTGCTCGAACTTAACCTGCTGACAGTTCAAGCACCGAGATACAAACTCTGCTATATCCCGCTTCATACCACTCCACCAGTAGAGCTGTCTCAAGTCTCTATACATCTTTGCTGTGCCAGGGTGAATGGAATATCTAGTACAATGTGCCTCACGAAGTATCAACTGAATCAAATCACTAATCCTCGGAACGCAAAGGCGACTATCATACCTCAGAACCCCATCTGAATCTAGAGTAGCCCGACTGGTCTCACCCTGAACAACTCGATCACGAAGGTCACACAACTGCTGATCCTCAAACTGACGACTCTGAATCTGATCAATTAAAGTAGAACGAACCTCAACACTGGCGAGAACTCTGCTAGGATCTGACAAGTCAAGCCTAACCATGACGGTTAGCCAAAGGACTGAATGTCCAAGGCCTACGGCCGCTCTGAAACTGAAGAGAAGCTAGGCTACCCATACTCACTGTCTTCCAGACCATAGGCCATCCGCTACCAACGTTTGCTGCCCGGATGATAGAGAATAGTGAAGTCATAGTCCTTCAGTAACTCGACCCAATCTCCTCTGTCTCGAGTTCAACTCCGCTGACTCGTGATATACTGAAGACTAACGGTGATGCGGTGAAGATATCACAGTGAACTCCATATAAGTTGCCTCCAGATTTTATAAGCGCAAAAACTACGGCCGCAACTCTAAGTCATAAGTGGGGTAGTTGCGCTCGTGAACCTTCAGCTGCCTCGACGCATATGCTATTACTCGACCCTGCTGCATCAACACACAACCAAGACCAACCCCCGAAGCATCACAATACACGGAGAAGCTCTGACCCTCAACCGGCAAAGTCAAAACTGGAGCTGAAGTCAATAAGGCTTTAAGCCTCTGGAAGCTATCCTCACACTGATCCGACCACTGAAATGGGACATCCTTCCTAGTCAGCATAGTCAAGGGTGCTGCTATGGAGAAAAATCCCTCAACGAACCGTCTGTAGTGACCTGCTAACCCAATAAAGCTGCGAACCTCCGTAACAGTAGTAGGTCTAGGCCACTCACAAACCGCTGAAATCTTTCCCGGATCAACCCTAATCCGCATGCCGCTAGACTACCACTGCGCCCTAGGAATGGCAACTGA